>JAUEKU010175873.1:0-10725 GCA_032274805.1 Gypsophila paniculata | reverse complement strand
TGCAATGGGGAACCGATTGTTTGCTTTTATTGCAACACTGAGGGACATAAGTCTCCTGACTGCCCAAAGAAGAAGTCTGATAGGAAATCGACCCCTACAATCCCTAACGCCATAAACGTGCATGGACGGGTCTACGTTCTCGTCGAGACTACAGCTGCCGAGTACCCCGAGATGGCCCTCAACAATGGTAAATCTCTTAGCTTCTCCAATCCCGATTAATTTTCACTCGTACTCGTCTTTTAAAATTCAAGCGTTTAAAATCTCGCCATTCTTCCTAAGTAATCTTTCTCTTTCCTTCCAACTTTAAATCCCCTATAATTTAAAATCAAAGTATTCCTAAATCAAGGATGCTCTAAAACGCGTTAAAATAGTAATAAAAATATTCCTGCCTATTCCGTACAAAACTTCTAGCCCCTACCTTTTTGAAAACTCCTTTCAGCCAACTTTTGAAACGACGAATCCAAAATAGTTTTTATTCAAAATTTCATACTCCATATTTATCTGTAACACCCCCAATTAAGGAGAACCGGTCTCGCTTAACGAAGGGTGCTACATGGTCGAGTGAGAACCCAACGCGTAGTAAATCCTGTGGCTCAAATAAAGGAAAAAGAAGAAGTAATAATAAAAGTGCGATAACGGAAATGAAAAAAAAAAAATACAATACCAATACAACAAAATCCATGACCAAATGGTCTCACCACTGAGTGAATATAAAACTAAGACTGAATGATCGTTTGAAAACTAGACATAATAAAACTTGAAGTAGACAGTCGGGACGTCCCAAGCCCAAGCACGCAAGCACGCCTCTCCAATCTGACCGATCCAATCCAGCTCAACAACCTACGGGGTGGGGGTCACATACACAAAAATAGAAAATGGGCAACATGGAGAAAATAAACCTAGTTAGCCTTCACGTCATCAATAATTGGTGCTAAATAATTAACAAAGCATTGCAAAGCATAATTTAAAATAACATATATCAGTTCCAAAACGCTCCAAACATGGCCGCAACCCAAACCGACATCCAACCAGAGCATCCACACTTAACCCCACACATATTTCACCCCTTTTTTTTTTCGAATCACCGTCTTGTGAACCGTGTCACCTCCACCTAATTCACACACAAAGTTCCATAACAATACCCAGCACGCCACATACACCGCTCAACTTCGTGTTACTCCAACAAAGCTCAACAACAGTTCAACATCAGTACAACATTACTCTCGCACACATCAGAGTAGCGCCAAGACAATATCAGTACAAATTCAGAACAATATCAGTACAACTTCATCTCAATATCAGTTCAAGCATTTATATTCACCCAATATCACTTCATAGTATCATATCAGTACAAGGATACACATACATACACAATACGATATAATATAATACGTACATACACTACCTAAGACACTAATAATAACGCAAGCCTCACATCAAGGATACAATACATACATACAAGAACGCAAAGCCACACAAATACACGTAACGTAATATAAAGAATTCAAGCACTCAAGTGCCACAATAGGACAGGTCACCACCTGTGCACACACAAAACAATACAGGCCGTGCCACTCTCCGGACTGTCACTGTACAGGCCAGACCCAGGCCTATGCACACCTGTTTTTATAAACGCACCTCTATTCACTCATACCTACAAATGAATATAACGTCAAGCAAAACGACGATACAACAGGCTCTAACACACAGCTCAATTGAAGCTTTCACTACACAGCCTGTTCGGGCTGCTCAACATAGCATGTTCAGCCTTAAGCTTCGGTTCTCACAACACAAACGAAACAACAGTGCACATTCACACCTTCACGTACACAACAGGCTAAGCCAGGGTTAAGCCCTTACATCCACCAATTCACATACACACATTCTGCACCCAGCACAAGCCACAAACGCCATCTCACGAGCAACACAAGTCTCACACGCAGCAGTACAACGCAAGTCACACACAGCAGCTCAAGACAAGAACTCACAGCAACAGCTCCACCATGACACATGACGAGCTGTTCACCTCCCCTTTACACACCATAACAGTCTAATACCTACTCATTCACTCACACACACATTCATCCTTCAACTAAGAACGATAACAAGCACAAACGATGCAAAAACAATCGTCACAAACCGACCGATTCATTCACAAATCCGGCCGGATTTATCACAAATCCGACCAGTTCCTCACCTCACTCGATCGAGCATCTGTACAACAGCAACATTCGAACAACACTACACAACAGCCGTGTCACACACACTACACATACTTCTCACGCAGCATAAACACACAATCACAGGTACAACACACAAACATTGTCACACACACAAGCTAAGTAAGGGAGAAGCCCTTACCTTCTCGAATCGATCTCGAAACACTCCATAACTGCCGCGAGAAGTAACAATCGTCCTCAACAAACGCTCACTCTACAAATATCGTTAAGACTATCAAATACTCCACTGATTAGGCCTTACAAACTCTAATTAGGCTTAATTAAATGAATCTCAAACCGTCTCACACATAAACTCAGTTAACCTAGGTTTAAGACCGCGAAATAACGCAAGCTAGAGCACTCACCTCGCTACAAAAGAGGTATAGAAAGGTAGAGGATGAGGAGAGGAGCAAAACGTGACAAACGGCGTCGAAAACCGGCGAGAAACGTCGGAGATACGGCCGGAGAGAGAAGAGGTGAGCTGCGCGGTGATGAGAGAACTTGAGTTGGCTGATTGTTTGTTTTAACCGTGAGAATGATTTGGGTGAGTGTTATGTTTGTGTTTGTGTGGTGTTAAATATTGTGTGGGGTGTTTTATATTATTTGTTGTTTGAGTAATAAAATTAAGGGTGAGGTTTGTGTGGTCAAACTCGGTCAACACTCTCAAAACGTCTCACAACTAAATACCCACGCCGTCTAAAAACAATCCAATGAAACTAATAAATCATTAAATATTAAAAATTACTCACACTCCCTATTAAAATAACGCCTTTAAAAATACGGGGTATTACAAGTACACTGATGGTGGCGGGAGCTACCCGACTCTATGAATAAAAATTGAAGTGATGGACTTAAGTGTGCATGCACCCCTCTAAGGGCTCTCCCAAAGAAGTGATCCCACAACACGAGGAAGCGATCAACGACCCCAACGTTAACTCATCACATCCTACTGAGGATGGACTACACCTCCATCATACGAACCAAGGATCGAGAGCCTTTTCAAAATAGAAAAATCTTTTCAAAAAAAAACTTTCTTCTCAAAAACCATTTCTCAAATATTTTCAATGTTCGAAAATCTTTTCGAATAAATAATAAAACTTTGAAATCTCAAAACCTTTGAAAACAACTCAACTTGCTTTATAAAAATTCTTTTGAACTTTAAGTTCATAAATCCAAATTTCAAAGTTTAAAAAAAAATCCATTTCATAATCATAATTCAATCAATATATCTCATAATAAAAATTCAAGGCAAACATTTCAAAATTTCCAAAATCATTCACAAAGATAGTTCTACGTTACCTTGACTAGATCTCTTTCTCGGCTTAAGCTCTTACGACAAATTTGAAATGCCCCTCGACGAAGACGGAGTCTACTTATATAATAACATTCTTGTATTAATATGGATTCCTAATTCCTAAAGCCATGATGATGAATGCCTTATAGTATATGCCTAACTTATATGCAATGCACCTTACGTTTTTATTTAGTTATTATATTTATTTAATCAAACTTTATTTATAATTCATGACCACAGGTCTCCTAAGGTCTCATACAAGTAGTAGTTATAATTTAAAGTCATGCAAAGTCAAAATTATAAACATAAACTTTTAATTTTCATTCAATAGTAATTTCTGATTTTGGACAGATTATTGTGCAGTGTCGGGGTTTAAATATTTTTCGGACCTTTAAAATCAGCATCTTACTTTCTCGAAATTTGCTCTTAAAATATACACCCTAAGGAATGTTCATGCCAAGAGACAAGTCTATTGAAAGTCTCGAACTTACATAGTAAAATACAAACATCACCAGGTTCAAAGATTTCATTCATTCTGAGCAGTTTTACGAGGAAACTTCTTAAAAATAAAATATAACGAAATAGGAAAAACGCTTGGGAGGGTCATACTACACTCATATATCTACAACTTTCATTTAGTGACCAAGGTCAAGTTCTATACAAACAGTCGTTCAGCAGAACTGGAAAACAGGGCAACCAATAGGGCAGATTTACTATCAACTCTTAAATTCCGAAATAATTTTAATTCGATTCTAATTATCATTTTTAATTTTTAATATCATATCTAGAACTAATATGAACCATTCTATAATTTCATTTCATGAAAATTCATTCATTTAATTTATTTATAAAATCGGAATCATACAAATATACATAATTCATTCATACTAGTGAATATGTTCTCAATATTTTCTCTATTTTATGCATGCTTTCTAAATTATATAAAATAATTTTAAAATAGTAGAAAGATACTTATATAACATACTTTGAAATAGGATTAAATTATATTAATATCCTCCAAGAAAAACCCTTTTAAAATCCGAATTGAGAATGAAAATCCGACTTGAAAACTATGTTGTATGTTTCGGCCAAATGGATTGAAATTCCAGAATTTTGTGAAATATTTTGAGAGGGTTTTAAAGAGCAAATTATCAGAGTTTTATAAAGGGAAAATGAGAGCAAAATGTTTGTATTTATAAGCAAACGTTGGTGAGAAAAATCTCACCAATTCATGGCCTTATCTCGACCGAATAAAGAGAATGAGGGGGATTAATTTCGCATCATTTTTTGTTCCAATTTATTGTTATTTTGAAACAGTTTGAATATAATGTGTGGGAGAAAGAAAAAAAAGAATTTCTATGCTAAGTATTTGTGCCAAAATATTAAATACAGTTTTGAAAATAAATGGTGATAAATAATGTGTATGTACCGAGTATGTATGTGTATAATGGATTGATTTTGTCACTTGTTTTTATTAAATGATCTCCTTAAAATAAATGTATAAAATAAATGAATTGAATATACATTTGTATAAATTAATATCATAAAAATAATTATCATATAAGTTGAATATTATGTGAACTAAAAATAAGAACAAAGCATGAGAAGCTCTTGATTTCACGTGTGACTATAATGCCATGCATAATTAATTTATTCTCTTATTTTATCTTAATTAATCTTTGAAAATATTTATTATAAAAATATATTTAGTCCATTAATTAAAATAAATATAATTTCACGTAAGCACGTAATAAATAAATACTAATCGTTATATAACACGTATGTATTAAACTAAATGTGAATGAGCTCACTTGAGCTAACTATAATTTTAATGTTACACTTCTAGTTTTAAATGTCCTAACCATAACTTTAGTTTCTAAAAATGAATCAACTATAACTTTAGTTTCTAAAATTGTACTTACTATAAATAGTAACTGTTATAAATACCAACTACTATAAATAGAAATTACTATAAATAGATTCCAAAAATCTCAGGTATTATATTTTCTACTTACAATACAGTAGGCGGCGCATAGAGAATCAAAAAATATAATAATCTTGATTACACGACCAACTTTATGGAATTACGCTTCTCGTCTTCCACACTAAAATTAATTATCCTTTTCAAGTTTTCCAGTTTTCCATAAGCTAAATAAATATCTGATTTCTTCATTGATTAAGATAATGCTAATTATTTTACGACAATGCATTTAAAAGTTGTAGAACATATATTTGTTACATAAACAAAACTTAATAAAGTTAACTACACTATAAAGACTTACACTATCATTTAAATTTGCTTCAAGGACCTAAAGTATGATTGGGTTGATTTAAGGATCTCAATTTATTTATAGGACATAAATACCGTTGGAGGAGTATTTGTGTACATACTTATAAATCTTTGCAAAAAAATCACTTAATATCTTGATATTTTTTGTGATTCCAGTTTTCTAATTCTACTTTTGATTTTGTACATTAATTATTATAATTGTGGGGTTATTTGAAAAAAAATGGTTTTTTTAATTATGAAACTCTGATAAATATGTGACCTTTTAGAATTGAAAGGTCCTTGATTAAAAAAATATTTTTGGTCAAGTCGATCATGATTCAATATTGCAAAAATACTTTTTTTTTTTTTTTTTGAAGGAAATTGCAAAAATACTTTTGGTCAAAGTCTGTCATGATAATATTATGTGTGAAATTATGTATCTTTATAAGTAAAATTTTTCAGTGCTAAAAAAATCAAATAAGCTATTTTTATATTTTTTTTTATTATTCGTCTATTTTATATATTTATTCACATTCGTATTACATTGCTTCTACATATCATAAGCAAATGTTTTATTAAAGGATTAAATTTCTTTTATTATGCATGAAAAATATATTTAAGGGTATTTATGTCTTAAAAAGTAATAAAAGGTCCTCAAAGCTAGCAATCAATAGTTTGGGTCCTTATGTTAATATTTTGTCAAACTTTGGGTCCTCCTAATGCTGTTAACTCTAACTTAATATATTAAGGACAATTTTATGATTGATTGGATGGCTGGGAAATCAAGAGGGGGCCATTTGTAGAGTGTGGGAAATTAATACAATGTGACTAGTAACATATGAAAAAATTTCTACTATATTACGTAGTTGTTACATGTACTATTTTACGTATTGATACTTGTTTTACTTGTATGTATTGTTCATTTTATAAATGGTGATTGTTAATTGTTTGAACATTTAAATTTTTTTAATTGATAATATTTTCTAATAGCGTTCGACAATTGTTTAGATACGTTATCTATTTGTCATGCATATTGAACGTAATTGAATACTAATAAAAAGAACACTCCATCTCTTGCGTGAACCTTGGAAAACGTACTAACTAAACATACTTTTTTTAAATATTAATTATACAAATATTACAAAACCTACAATATCCGGTTCAAAATCAAAATGGATTTGTAAATATTTGTATAAAATATTAAAAAAAATAATTAACAGCAAGACACTCTACGACTCTAATCTCCTATTCTGCCTGTCGAATTAGAGCCCTTGATGTGTTAATTACATCGAGGGTCGTAGAGATCGCGTCATCGCAGACCGTCAGGTCGATGATCCCTAGTTCGATGGCCCGCTCACGGATATAAGTTGCACGTCGTTGGAGTAACTTGTTGGAGTAGGTGTCCTCCACAATGGTGCGTTACTAAATAAATCTCAATAGAGGAATATGTACGGGATTTATTTATTATACTTGTCAGTTGGTCAACGTAAATCTATAACGCTCAGCTGACTAGAGTTAGACGTTATTGTCGTTTGACTGTAATACCCGAGATTTTTAGAGTCTATTTATAGTAATTACTATTTATAGTAGTTACTATTTATAGTAGGCTATTATTTATAGTAAGCCCATATTCTAGAAGTGTATATTGGGAAGTTCATCTTTACAAAACTCAAACTATAATAGTAACATTTAAAGTTACATTCGAGTTAGAGTCGTAACATATAAAGTTATAGTTAGCTTGTTAAATGAATAAGTTAGCTCATTAAAGTTATAGTTAGCTCAAGTGAGCTCATGCATATTCGGATTAGTACGTACGGATTAGCGTTTATACGTTACGTGCTTACGTAAGATTATATTTATTTTAATTACTCAACCAAATATATTTTTATAATAAATATTTTCAAGGAGTAATTGAGATAAAAATAAGAGAACAATTTATTTAGTAAATACCATAAGTCACACGTGATACATATAATGTTTTGAGATTGTTTGTTCATTCATTTGATTAAATCATTTTGATATTTAATAAAATCTAGTTTATACTTTCAAAGTATAATTAATTAGAGGTTTTTATTTTACAAACTATTGAATAAAAAAAATAAGAGAAAAAATTAATATGCATGGATATAATGTCACACGCTATATACACTTATACTACCATGCATTATTTTATTTTATGTTCACACTATAATCAATTTATTTCATAATTATTTTTAGACATTAATTTATATATGAACTATTTTTAAATTCATTTATTTTATACATTTATTTTATGAAGATCATTTAATAAAAACAAGTGACAAAATCAATCCATAATAATTATACATACTCGGTACCCGCACATAAACATCTACCAACTTTTGTTCGAACTTATATTTATTTTTTGGCACAAATTTTTGCATGAAAATTCGGAGTTTTTCCTCCCATAAATTATATTCAAAGTGTTTTCAAAATGTTATTAAATTGGAATAAAGAATAAGGAGAAATACATCTCCCCATTTGCTTGGTAGGTTGCTGGTTTTACAAGAGTTGGTGGGATTAATTTCTAACCAACCTTTGCTTATAAATACAACCTCATTTCATCCTAATTTTTATTAAAAAATTATGATAATTTACTCTCTAATACTCTCTCAAAATATTCCACAAAAATCTGGAAATTCTACTCATTTGGCCGAGACATACAACATAGTTTTCAAGTCGGGTTTTTCATTCTCAAGACGGGTTTTCAAAGGGTTTTTCTTGGAGGATCTTTATATAAATTATTCCTAATTCAAGTTATGTTTTATAAGTCTCCTCCTACTATTTTAAAAGTATTTTATATCATTTAGAGAGCATGCACAATGTAGAGAAAACATTGAAAACAATTCACTATTATGAATGAACTATGTATGTTTGTATGAATATGATTTTATAAATAAATTAAATGTACGAATTTGCATGAAATGAAAATATAGAATGGTTTATATTAGTTCTGGGTATGAGATTAACAATTAAAAAGAGAATTAAAATCGAATTAATATTATTTCGGAATTTATAATTCAATAGTAAATCTGCCCTGTTGTTTGCCCTGTTTTCCAGTTCTATTAGACAGCTGTTTTCTCTAAATATTTGTATAGAACTCGATCTTGGTCACTAAATCAAAGTTTTAGATATATGAGTCTAGTACATAGACTACGAAGCGTTTCGTCTAACTCATTATATTTTATTTTTAAGAATTTTTCTCGTAAGACTGCTCGGAATGAACAAAGTCTGGAGACCTGTAGATATTTGTATTTTATTAAATAACTTCGAGACTTTAAATGGACATATCCTTTGGCATAAACATTCCTTAGAATGTCTAGTTTAAGCACAAAAATCGAGAAAGTCAGATGTTGAGGTTAAAGGTCCGAAAAATATATAAAACCCAACACTGCACAATCTGTCCAAAGTCAGAAATGGCTACTAAATGAAAATGAAAAGTTTATGATTATAATTTCGACTTTGCATGAGTTTAAAATATATCTACTAGTTTTATGAGACCTTAGGAGACCACTTCACGACAACAACACCACCACCACCACTGCTCCGTTATACTCCTCCGTTCATCGTCGACGCACGCACTAACTTCGACCTCCTCTGCATCCCTCCTGCTTGCCCTACTCCGACGATGCGCCGGCGGCCTCGACGGCCACAACAACAACAACAACGTCGGCCACCAGGACCGACGTCCACTCCGACGCCCTACCTCGGCTGCCCCTCTCTTTTCCCCTGTCCTTGCGCCTTCATTGGCTTCGATTTTGGGTTCGTGTTTCCCGATTCCTTGTTGATTATCGTTATTAGTATTAATAATTATAATATAGTTATTAATTATTATTGTTCTTGTTGTCAATGTGTTGCTGTTGTTGCTGCTGCCGTGCTACTACCATTACTGTCGTCATCATCGTCGCTCCGACCTCCGACCTCACTCTTCTGCCCGACGCACCCCGCTGTCCTTCCCTCTGTTTCACGCCCCTGTTTTGGTTCATTTATGGTGACGACGGGTTTGGTTCTGGGTTAACATAAGACGGGTTTGACTTGGAGCTTAAATTCGTACCGAGCTAATTTAAGGTGACTAGCTAAACCCCTTCTACTATCCCTCATAATTATTTGAGTTTTGGTATCATCGTTACTAATTAATAATAATGTTGAATGTGATTATATATTTATGTGTTTATATAATAATTAGTAATAAGTACTATCATGACAATATATAATGTTAAAGTTGAATGTAAATTGAATACTAGCTAGTTAGAGCTCACGTTATTATTACTGTAGTTAATAAGTTTCCGCTTTTAAATTTTATTAATTGTATGTTGAGTTAATTATATGATCTTAGTATTTAATTTGTATTTTATTAATTGTTCAAATGATAAGATGATGATTGTGATTCTTAGAATAATTGTATGATTTATATCGTGTTGATGTGAATAATAATATGTATATATCCATGTATGTATGTATTTGTGTTGTGTCGTATGTATGTATGTTGTATGAATGTTTCTTGATGTTCTTAATATTTTCATTTAATTATGTATGTTCTTGAATTGTTTTATGTGGTGATTTATGTGGTGATTGTGTTGTTAAAAATATATTGTTGTCTGAATAATCCGACTTAAAAGTGACAGGAAATAATTTGAGTTAATATGAATGAGTCTCGGCCCAAATTTGGTTAGCCAAATAAAATTTATAAAAGCTATACTTATATAAAATTATAAATATTTAACTTAGTTAAATCATAATCTAAAAGCTGTGACTAAATTTACCAATTAGATCAAACCATAAATGTTTAAGTCACTTAAATCATAATATAAGTAATACTAATTTCACAATTAAAATCACAAGTTTTTTAGCATTCTTAAATAATTTTGGATAAGATAATGTTTATCACCTAAACTAAGTTGAACCATTAAAACTATAAGATTTAA
>JAUEKU010175852.1:0-10726 GCA_032274805.1 Gypsophila paniculata | reverse complement strand
CTCCCACGTACAGTGGTGAGTAGAGTCATTCCATGAGCTTAAAACTCGTTCGGCAGGATCTATTTGGCCCTTGATGGCCAATAATGCGACTCGGTCTGTTTCATTGCCTGGATGTTTGACACTGTCCAGGGTTACAGTTGCTTCAATATTTCGGATCACCAAAACAAAGAAGACAAGAAAGGCTAATGGTTTGCTACATCGAAAAGACGCTGAACTTGAATGATTATATGCGGGTTTGAGGTAAATTGGTTTCATTTTGTATTTGTTTTATGTGTGGTATGCTCTTTGATTTTCAATCTCCATTAATATAGACATTCAATCACGACTTTCTCTGATACGCATCGTTAAGTTAGTCAAGCAAAAAAGACATCGTTCAACACGGTATGATTAAAGAATGGTTTTTCCAGGCACATTTAGTTAGTGTTCATTGGTGTGGAAAACTTTGGCGAATTAATTGTATATTCTGTAAATTGATTTGTGGAATTCTTGGTAGCACTAACAGAGTGGGTTTGCTGATAATTAGTGCTTCTCTAAGTTCTATGCAAGTAATGATGCTCTGTGTGAATATAGAATAGGCCATTGAGACTCAAAAGAAAGACTTTCAAACCTAGAAATGCTGGGTCGTAATTTACTAAGTGTTCCATGTCTGAAGATAGGAAAAAATTAGTTTACGTGAGTGATAGTTTATACTCTCTTTAGTGTAGCAGCTGTTTTGGATGGGTTAGAGTGAGGGAAAAAACGTGACCGGATTGGCAGCTTGCGTGAGTGATATATATGAAGAAAGGTGTTGGGCCGGGTCTGGCCAGTCACCAGTTTGCGTGAGTTGTCAAATTGGGGCTTGACTAATGGTTTGGGTCATGTTGGTCCGTTACCTTGACCAGATCTAGTTTAGGCTAATAGTCCTAAACCAAGTAGATTTGACCGACCCCCAAACCTCTATTTGAATACCCAACGCATTCCAAAAAACATGTCTGAATGGATGAATCCAAATTGCCCTGACCCAACCCATTCCGACTAGTTTACAATTGTCTTTTAATTAACTATCACTCCAAATAATTTGATAAGAATACCTTGAAAACATACCCTAACCAATAAGGACCTCGCCCGACGCAAATCTAAACATACTCAAAACTTACTCAACTCGTATATCTATATAGCTCCATCTGACATGGTAACTCTCAATATCCTATAAATTACGGAGTATATTTTACTAAAATGATATGTTGTATGGAGTACTTCACACAAGTAACCAGCGGACCTTGAAAAACACTGTGAGTAGCTATTGATAAGCCAGAGGAGATAAACTATAAGCGATAATCACATAATCGGGAAACAGAGTACATAACACAGTATTACTCGAGTCCACAGCAAATTGACAGAACTTGAAAGTCTTACATATAATTTGGCAGATTTGTTATCTTTCAATTCTTTCATGAAACTTCAGATGTAGAGCCCGTTTTCCACATGCCCAATCAATTTCATTCCCATACAAAAATGTTATGAGTGCAAAATAGAGTACAGTCAGTAGAACTTATAATTAAACGAAACTGTTCTAATGATACAGAGTACGTTACTGAAACTTGAGGTGTGTTTGGTGATATACCTCGTGCAGGAAGATTACGCCTTCTTCTAGCGCCAAGTAGGTTGTCTCTTGATGATTGAAGCGTGCTTATGGCATCAGCAATTCTCATTCGATGGTGTGGCAAATGGTTGGAGCACGACACGCCAACATTAATCACAGAGGTAATGCATTCCACCCTTCGTTGAAGCACATCTTGGATTGCTCTTCTGTCATCTTCTTCTTCAGTGAGATCAGTTTCTTCAAGTGATGGGTCTACAATCTGTAAGACTTGGTCAGGTAATGCTGCTTCCGCGTACATATGAAGGCTATAATCATCCGTGAACATGCTGTTTGTTGGACTTGTTCCTGTAATTAGCTCAAGCAGCAATATGCCATAGCTGTAAACATCACCATCTGTAGATGCTTCACTTCCTAGACCGTACTCTGACGTGAATTCATCGACAAACTTTTAGACAAATAATTAATAGAGAAAAAAATAGTGTGGAGTGTTTTGTTTGTGATAGGGAGAGTCATAATATGTATACCTGGAGCAACATAGCCAATAGTTCCCCTGATTCCAATTGTGCTGCTTTGATTTGGATGCCTAAGTTAAATTAGAAACTTCGATAATCCAAAATCTCCGACGTGGGCGACCATGTCATTGTATAGCAATACGTTGCTTGGTTTTAGATCACAATGAACAATTGGAGTTTCACACTCGTGATGGAGATAGTAGAGTGCATGAGCCACATAGATTGCCACATCCACCCTTTGAGCAAGGTTCATCTTTCCATCCACTCCATGCAACCATCTGTCTAGACTTCCATTGGGCATGAACTCATACACTAGAGCTTTAAAATCATTTCTCTGGAAATCAATGCTGGCGGAAGCTGTTATGATGCCTACCAGATTCTGGTGACGGACATTCCTCAACGTCTTGCATTCTGCCATGAAGCTCTTTGATCCACCATGATGTTGCAGGTTTAGAACTTTCACTGCAACTGTTTTTCCGTCCAAAACCCCCTTGAATACGGATCCAAAAGAACCCGTACCAAGTTCTCTGAAGAAAAACCAGTTGTCGCTTTGAGTAACATTTCATAAGACACTTTCATAAGTACATTACCCGTCATTGAATCTGATTTAAGAGGTTTCTTTCTCTTTTTGATACATGCCAGGTACAGCCCTGCTGCCAAAGCTAACACCCCAACAAGTGAACTGATGATTGGACTTAATGGCGTGAGACATTCTTCCTTTCTTTCTTTCCATGCTTTCATCCTCGGTGCATTTCGGTAAATGCAGCTGTTGAATCCCTTCACAAAGTCTGCTATTTCCAGCAACAAAAACTGCGCTGGCATTTCCAAATACTGAATTTGTTGGAACCCTTCCCTCAAAATTGTTGTGAGATAAGTCTAGGAAATGTAATCTGGGGAATCTAGAGAAGAAGGCTGGAATCGGGCCAGACAAATTGTTTTGAGAAAAGTTGATTTCTTGGAGGCTAGTCAAAGAAGCGAATGATGAAGGAATGTTTCCGTGAAAGGAATTTCCATCCATATACAAGTATTGCAGGTCAGAGCAGTCCCCAAGGGAACCAAACCAGAAAATTTATTCCGAGAAACTCGAAGAATTTCTAGGCTGGTTTGCTTACTAATGTCTGATAGGGAGCCTTCTAAAAGATTATGAGACAAATCTAGCTCAACAAATGTAGCAGATCCTTCAAATAGCTGATTGCCTAAGGTTCCGTTGAGCTTATTATGTGCTACATACATATTCAGCAAGCTCCGGCAATTCCCGAGGTTTGGAGGTATACTCCCTTCCAGTAAATTGTCTTCTAAAATAAGGTCAGTCAAGCGTGATAAATTTCCCAAAGAATTCGGAATTTTACCCGAGAGTCTATTGGAGTTCAAATAAATGGATTTCAAGTATTGGAGTTTCCCCAAATCATGAGGAAGAGCCCCTGTTAACTTGCAGTTAAAACATTTTTAATTTAACAAGGTTAACGAGATTGGTAATGCCTGCAGGAATCGTTCCACTTACCAAAGTATCTTCGATAACGAGCCATTCCAAAGAGGTGGAAAGATTGGCTACACTTCGAGGTAATATTTCAGAAATTTTATTTGGTCCCAAATCAAGGACTCTTAGTTGGCTACAGTTAAATAGTGTACTTATTAAACTGATATCACCCCTTAGGTAGTTCCCCCCAAGAGTTAAATAGTTTAGATTATAAAAATACCTGAAATCACGTTGAACCCTTCCTGTAAATTTATTATTACTAAGTCCCATACGCTCGAGGCTTGTAAGGTTTTGTATCGTGATTGGAACCGACCCTGAAAAGTTGTTATTTTCAAGGTCCAACCAGTATAAATTAGGAAGAGTGGTGCCAATGTACGCAGGAAGCTCTCCATGTAGTTGATTGTCAAGAAAATCAAGAACTTGAAGGGCAGAGAGATTGAAAAGGGACGGAGGAAGTGTACCAGAGAGTTCATTCTCGGCGACTGCTATGATAGTTAGGCTTTGCATCCTACCAAAGCTGTCTGGCATAGTTCCTGTAAATGAATTGTAAGGATCAGATATTCCGACTAAAGAGGCGAGGTTTTGTATGATGTCGAAAAGAGGGCCAATAAAATAGTTGTCAGGAAGACTAAAGGCTTCTAGCTCCGACAATGCGCCTAATCCTGCTGGCAGTTTTCCCTCTAGCTTGTTGTAGCCCAAGGACAAGATTTTTAGTTTAGCGCAGCGAGATATGTTGGCCGGTATTTCACCCACGAGTGTGTTGTTTTCTAGCCATAGTTCGTTCAACCTGAACAAATAACTTACTTCGTGGGGGATTTCGCCATATAGACTGTTATTGTAAAGCTTAATGATTTGAAGGAAGGTCATGTTTCCTATGGAAGGAGATATGGTACCCGCCAAACCTCTTGATTTCAAATCCAATACGGTCACCCTGTTATGTTTACGGCCACAAGTAACCCCCTCCCACGTACAGTGGTGAATAGAGTCATTCCATGAGCTTAAAACCCGGTCCTGATGATCAATTAGCTTACTCTTGATGGCCAATAATGCGACTCGGTCTGTTTCATTGCCAGGATGTTGAACACTATGCAAGGCTACAGTTGCTTCAATATTTCCGATCACCAAAACAAAGAAGACGAGAAAGGCTAATGGTTTGCTACGGAAGGAAGACGTTGAGCTTGAACGATCATCCGCGGGTTTGAGGTAGATCAGTTTCATTTTGTTTGCTGCTGTTTAAGTTTGTTAAAAGCTCTTTGTTATTCATTGTCATCATTTTTATAGACAATGAAATCATGACTTCTATATGGCCTGCGTCATTAAGTTAGTCAAGCAAAATACGCTACCAATGACGGAGCTCAGTTTAGGCCCAACGTAAACATTCTTTCATAAGACTTATTCAAACGACAAAATATTTTGTTGCAGTAGACAACTTGACTTTAAGTTTCGTGGTCTAGTACATTGAATGCAGTAGAACCTTGCTCTATAAAAGTTGACAAAGTCTACGTCCCCCTCATTTAACAACCTAAAAAAGTTTTATGTTATTAAGGTTTAAAAATAGTCACAATTTATTCAATAATATCACAAATTATATTGCTGATATTATAATCAAAATTAGGTTTTTATGTTAGATACCTACTTAGAGCATCCATATCAATGGAGAGTTACTCTCCATTGAGATGGATGGAGAAAAACACTCTCCATACCATTATACGGAGTACATTAATAGAGAAAGTCTTCATAACTATGGAGAGAATGAAAATTCTCCATAATTATAGAGCTCTCGATAGAGGCAAAAAGTGGTAGGTCCCACATATAAATAATTATTATGTAAAAATTGATATTATAAAAATAATGAATGGGATGTGAGAGAAAATATGATGTTGAATGAATGGCTCTCATATATGAAAAGAGTAATTTATTCATTGATATATACGGAGTATATTTTTTTTTGGAATAGATAGAATAAGACGAAGAATTTGAGATAGTGAATTTTGGGTCCACGATGGAGAGTTTTTCTCTCTATTGATAAGGATGCTCTTAAAATTAAGCTCATTTGTTAATGATTACCTAATAGTATGGAAATTAATCATAACTATCTAAACTTTTACTCCGTAATTTTTTTTGTTTAATACTACCAAATGCAACTTTCTGGCCAAAAATGGTCAAACTTCGACATTGACTTTCCTATGTGCACGTGACCCTACCTCCTTTCTTATTTTTACTCCAAAGTTTCTTCCCGCATTAAATATTTAAATTTCTCTCCATTTTTATTTTCCCTCCATTTTCTAATTACGTAGGGAGGAGGTGGGTTAATTATTCTCCCTAATGAAATAAAATATTATCCTTTCATCCTCGTTTCCATCTCCCCTCATCATTCATTCCTTACATTTTCTAATTCATTTTACTCTGTTACTCCTCTAATAATTACCCTCATCCCCAACGATCCCTTAAAATTTAAAAATAAAAAAAATTACTCCGTACAAGCTGTAGTTGATTTCTTCACTAGTCCCTACAAGAAAAACTGACAGTTGTTCAAACATTCTACAGCATGCTAAAATCCAATTTTACCACACCTAGCTAGAATCCAAAAAACAACACATATAATAGTATAAAATACACATACATGATACACCCTTCATAAAAAAAAGCTGCTTTTTTTTTCTCCTTATAGTTTTTTAATTATTTTTGTCTCTAGATTCGACCCAAGTGTAGACTGTAGACTACTACTCTATCAAACTAACAAAAACTATTGAGTATCAAATGCCACTTTTTGCAGACAATTTCCGCATTTGTTGACTGTCAAAAAGGCACAATTTTTACCAGGGTAATCTCACAGTAACACCATAGTAAAATCAAAGTTTTAATCTTTGGTTTTGAACTTTGTTTGGTGGAAAAAAAAGATCATTTACTTTTAATTTAATTATGAAAGAGAGAGAAAAAGATGAGGAAGAATTCATGGGATTAAAGTTGAAAAAACCCGGAATTTTGGTGGGGAAAAGTAAAGGTGTGTGTACACCACCACTCATATGGAACAACTCATTTCAACATCAAGTTGAAAAAGATTCAAACTTTGGTGCAGAAAATTCAAATTTTGTTGTTGGGTGTCATTCTTCTGCAGCTGTGAGTGTTAGTGCTAGACAGTTGGGTGCAAATTTGTGGCAGATTTTTCCTCATCTTAACTCCATTGCTAAGATGAACAGACATTGTTTTAATAATAATAATAATAATAATAATAAGGGGAATGCTGGTGGTGAAGGTGTTGGGAAGCAGCATAATAATCATGAAGTTGTTGAGGATGATGTTCCTTCTGATGATCAGGTGATTTTGGTGTTTGAATTTGTGGTTTTGGGTGGTTAAAGTTTGAAGCTTCTGTAGGAGGAGTTAGTCTTTTGTGGGACGGTTTTGTAATAATGTGCTTTTAGATGAATTACAAGACGGTCTTATTTGAGAATTTGTGTTTTGGTTTTGGGCTGTTTGTTCTGATTTTGTTTTGTGAATGGTACTAGTAGGTTTTGCACATTGATTTTTAGCAAGTAATGTTTTGATATTTAATTATGTTTGTTTTGACTGAATCTGTACTTGGTTTCTTGTGAATATATCAGTCATACTATTTGCCCTATTACTCTGCTTATGAAGATCAGCCATACCATACAAATAATTTTTTTAGCTTACTGAGAAAGGGTGAGGAAAACAGTACATACAAATTTATAGCCATGTAGGTTTTGTGAAAGTACTAAAATTCTGAGGGTTAGTTTATAATGTTATTTTAAGTTAATGTTGATATTATGATGACTTGATCTTCTTTCTAGAGTTGGAAATTTGTGCTGAGAAGCTGATACATAATGCTGATATGCAAGTGGCTCTTTAGATGTCACTCGAATTCGGGGAAGAACTAGGGTGAATACATGAGACAATTGTGATGTTCCAAAATAAATTTATTACTGATGTTGAGGTTCCAGTACAAGTTTCTTATCGGATTGTTTACTGTTGGTTTCAGCCAGTAAGTACGGGAAGCTTTCACAGACAAATTGCAGCGTCACTTATACGACACCATCGAGCAGTGGATAGGAATTGCCGTGCAATGCAACCTGTGTCTCCAGCGAGCTATAGCAGTTCCATGGAGGTGATACATTTTGTGCCCGTCTATTCTTTGTGCTCTTTAGTTTTCTAGGATCTGTTGCCAGCTTCCCAAATATAGGTCGGGATCTCGGACCTTCGTGAAATTGTAGCATAAAAATCGATATGTTTGACTACTTGGTTCGTAGGCCAAGGACCCCTAGAGCCTAGACGATGTACCTTGAGTGTGCTCTTGACATGTCTTTGTCATCCCAAAGTTGTGATTTCTCTGCAAGTGGTTCAAAACTCGGGAGGGGTATGTCTGCAGATGTTCGAAATGGAACAATATTGTTTTAAGATAAGTCGCTACTTGAAACCACATTTATTCTAGGGGACCAGAGATATGGATGTTTCTGAAATACACTTAAGTGGCGATTCCCACCTGGAAGGGTTAAGGTACCGTACCATCGTCTTAAATGCCTTGGTGGCCTGGTGGGAGATGAATATTGTGTGGCTGTTAGTTACTCACAAGTTTGAATATTCTGGTTATTAGCGCAGTTGGGTCAGTCTTTCGGCTAATCTTTTCATACTATGGTTTTCTCATTCAATCTCTCTTTTACTACCAGTCGTCTCTATTTTTTCATCACCTTCTGGTCATATTAGTTTGAAATTTTAACCTCTTTTCTGATACAATCTGTTTAACTGAGCAGATAACAGCGTACAATCCTGCTGCTTCTCCGAGTAGTTCTATGGAGTACAAGGGAAGAATGGTTGATCCCAATCATAGCCTTAAAACATCGACGGAGCTGCTCAAAGTGCTCAACCGCATCTGGTGCCTTGAGGAGCAACATGCTTCAAACATGTCCATAACAAAGGCTCTTAAAACAGAGTTGGACAATACCCGGACAAGAATCAAAGAGTTGCTCCGTGAGAAACAGATGGACAGACAAGTAATAGATGGCCTGATGAAGCAGGTATCGGAGCATAAACTTGTCCGAAAGAACATGGAGCAAGATCGACTGCAATCTGCATTGCAATCAGTGAGGCAAGAGCTAGAAGATGAGAGGAAACTTAGGAAGCGTTCTGAAAGTTTGCACCGAAAGATGGCTCGAGAAATATCTGAGATGAAATCTTCCTTTTCTAAGGCTTTGAATGAATTAGAAAGAGAGCGACATGCACGGACTGTCTTGGAAGATTTGTGTGATGAATTTGCTATGGGAATAAGAGACTATGAGCAGGAACTGAGATTCCTAAAGTACAGGAATGACAAAGAACAAATTCCGAGGGAACACGTTTTTGATAACTTGATTCTGCAAATATCTGAGGCTTGGTTGGATGAGCGAGTACAAATGAAGCTAGCAGAAAACAATGGCAAGGACAAGGGTGAAATGACGACGGTTGTGGATAAACTCAGGCCTGAAATAGAAACCTTTTTAAAGGCTCGGCAAACTACGGACCCAACTAAATCTACTAAGGGCAGTCGTTTACGACGGGGATCTTTGGAGTCATATCCCTTGAATGAGGCAACTAGTGCTCCAAGATATGCAGATGATGATAATGATGATGAATCTGACGAAGAATTCAACTGTTTTGAACTGAACAAGAATCTTGGAGGAGAATATTGCAACGAGATAGCCCATACGAAAGTTGTCAATAATCCTGAAGAAAGGGGTGTAGAAGAGACGTTGAGGATAGACACGACAAAGAGGAATGGTGAATCCAATGAGGTGAACAATGGTCGTAATAATGTAAGTGGTTTACAAGCACGATTTGAGAAGCATATGGCGAGGATGATACTACATAATGGAAAGACTCAAAAAGATGCATTACTTGAATCTCCTAACCAAGACGGTTTACCTAACGAAGGGCCACTAGAGAGGAGTAGTAAGCGATATGGAAACCGAGGAAAATCAAACCATTTACTCGACAATCTCTTAAGGAATAACTCCTCTTCAATAGAAGGGGAGAGAATTCATCCGGTGAGTGATTTACCTGATGATTCTCCCGGACATTTCTTATTAGCAGGTCCGGCTAGTCCGGTGAAAAAATGGGAGCCCAAAATTCTGTCACAAGACCCAGAAATTTCCGAGTCTTCTTTAAGATGGTCCAAGGGACCGAGGGAGAACACATTAAAGGCTAGGCTTCTCGAAGCAAGGCTGGAAGGAAGAAATTTGCAATCTAAGGGCTCCAAAGGTTCTGCTTAATAGAAGCTTCTGAACAATATAACCCTTCTTCATTTGCGTGGAGGAACAATGCAGGTCTTACAGCAAGATTGGTCGTAAACTTTTTGTGCCACGTAGATCAGATGATTACATTTTCCTGAGAAAAGTTTTATCGCTGTGAATATTCGGGGAGATATATTGACAGGGAAATGAGTAATTGTATTAGCGTGGGGCGAAAATGCATTTGTATTCATTACACAGATCAACAGCCTGTGAATTTCAGAGCATTTTGCTAGTGGTACCAAAGTTTCTTCTTCATAGGATTCTTTCATGTTATTAGTGCAGTAGTATTTACCACAGGTACCCAAGAGATACCATGTTTTTAACGGTATGTAGATGCGGCCAATTGTGTGAGGACGGCCTAACCCGCCTCTAGGCCTCTTTTTGGGAGGTCTAGTCTGGCCGTCCAAAATTCGGGCTGACCCCCTCAACGAAGGGTTGGGCTCGGGTTAAGCATTATGTGATCCGGCTCTCCTTACTAATTTTTTCCAAAAGTTCTTTTATGAATTAATGGGACTAGCCGGGTCGAGGTTTAGCCAATCCAGCCTTTCCCAATCGCATCTTAGAACAAACTATCCGAGCGTGACTGACCCTCAATATTCACATAAATGGGTTGCTTTTCAAAGATATATCTATTGAACAAACATTAACAATTTTCGTACATGTCAAATTCAAAATCGTCATGACCATCATGCAACGGCCTCCAATTCCTCACCAAATACTTTTACATCTCATTTTTCTTAACACGTAACACAACAAAATAAATACTCTAGTTCACATACTAATCATCGTCCTCACGACTTTACCAACGAAACTACCAAACAAAAAGTCAAACCATCATAAAATAACCCAAGGACATAAACCCCTAACAACAAAC
>JAUEKU010175841.1:0-10728 GCA_032274805.1 Gypsophila paniculata | reverse complement strand
AATAATTCGGTTTAATTAGACTTAATTATATTTCCGCCTTAGTTAATTAAAGTCACGAAAAACTGGGTTGTTACAATAGTGGTATTCGTATAAAACTATCTTAACCCACTTCACTCGATATAATGGTCTTATAAGAGAGGCCCAAGCTATTTCTTTCAATTCGTTACTTTACGTCATTTCGTATTATTCTCTCATACAATTCTATATACAACGTCAAACGAGATTATTATAAAGCGTATTCGTAAAAACTGAACAAGCAAGTATATTATTGAAGTAGAGTTTAATTATTAAAGAATTGAAATTTAGTTATAGTTTAGTATGTTAATTATTATTTTTAAGTTTATTATTCAAGAAGAAAGTTTCTTATACATAAGAAGTCTTAATTACTTATTCAAATTTTCATACTTATAATACTTTTATACTTACTAATATTTTAGACTTAAAATATTTTCTACATTTTGTTGATTTTGAAATAAAAAACGTTAAGTTCATTTTGTACTTAAAGAAATTTAGAACGTGATAATTAGTATCTAAATTATAAATAAATCCTAGATTCAAAGTCGTTAAGTTTGTTTTATAAATAGTGATATTTAGAAAATTATTAAGTTAGTTTCAAAGCTACAAATAATTTTGAAACAAAGTCGTTAAGTTCGGTTCGTATTTAGTAATTTTAATACGTTAAAATTAAATTATAAGACATAAATAATTTCTTAAAACAAAATCGTTAAGTTCAGTTTGTATTTAGCGATATTTAAAATATTAAAAATAAATTGTAAGTCATAAAATAAATACTGAAAACAAAGTCGTTAAGTTCATTTTATAAATAGTGATAAATGTAAAACTGATATATAAACTAAGACTCGGTTTTATTTAGTCATCTCAGTTTATTCATTTTAATCATCTCAACATATTTAAGTGATGTTATCGTGAATGTCCAAGTAGCTTAATATCGATACTAATCCATGCTCGGGCAGTAACACCTATATGTCTCTAATTCATTTAATCGTTTCAACCGTACTAAACATAATCATTCGGTTCGTTAATTCATTTTCGTAATCAATTCTTTTAATACATTTTCTTAACCAATTTAATTAACTCTATTTATTGATTAAATGAAAACAAAAATTAAAAAAATTCTTTTTAATTAACGGCAAAATGCCGTGGGGTTTATACTCCAGTTAAATTATATTTCTTTTCATTTTTACTCAAATTCATTTTAATAATCCATTTAAGTTATTTTAGTGATAAAAACAATAAAAGTAATAAAACGATAAAAGTATTTAAATTAAAGAAAAAGTAAAAGACTTAAATTAAATGAGCGAAATTTAAATGACTTAAATTAAATGTCACTTGATTAAGGACAATTGACTTAAATTAAAACGATGTCTGTTGATTAAGGACAAGTGGCTTAAATTGAAACGATGTCTCTTGATTAAGGACAAGTCACTTAAATTAAAACGATGTCTCTTGATTTAGGACAAGTGACTTTAATTAAAACGATTTAAATTGAGTTAAATTTTATGAAAACCATCATGAATAGTGTATAGGTGTGCCGTGTGGTTTAGGTGATATTTCTAATCGTTTTGATCAATTTAACATTGTTTAGTTTATGTTATAACTAATACGTGTTACTAATGTTTAAACAAAAACAATAAATAACTTAAACTTATAATTTCATAAGATGTAAGCATGCATAAATATTAAGAACACTATGAATATTATATGAACATACAAAGAACACCAAGAACACAGTCAACAACATTTATGCATAAGTTCATACAATAAATTCTAATATCATTTTAATTTCACATAAATAATATTAACAACATATTTAAAATAACATATAATTAATCAAAGAATTAAAATAAAAATTCATCTAAAATACAATAAATGGCCGAATGGCCTATTGTTCATTTTAATTTGTTTTCTAAATTTTTCACCTCATATTATTGCTTAATAAAATTCCTAATAATCCTACTAACATAAATAAATAATAATATGTAAAAAAATTAAATTAAAAAAATTAAATAAAAATTGGCATGAATGTCGTCTGATGTATAATGGCGGTACAACATTTTATTTTCATTTTATCATACATGCATATTATTATTCTAATAATTATTATCACTTTAATAACAACACATAATAGACGTATAACCATAAAACACAATTATAGAAATCATAATATATAATTAATCACCAAAATACATTTATTTGAAGTTAGTATTAAGATAAGCTAGTAACCTCGGGTTATAAGATCAACTAAAGGACTTGGCTCAAGAATTATCGGGATCGATAATGTCGTTGTGATCACCCATGTCTTCACCCAAATCACCTTTTTCTCCTTTGAATTACTCAAGAACAAAATTAGAATCGTTTCTAAATTATATTAATAGGACTAGATTATTAACTAGTATTATTATAGATTTTATTTAGAATTGTTTTTAAGGAAAATTTGAGAGAAAATTAATGTGAAAAATAGGAGGGAGGTCACAGCAAGAGCAAAAGGGAGGAGTAAATTTTTGTGTTTGTTTTTGGTTGTAAATGAATGTAGAAATTGTAGCAGTAATAAAAGGGTTTTAATTAATTTTAATTAATCTTTAAACTTTAATTAAAAAAGCTACTGATGGGTATTAATAAATTCCAATAGTAATCTTGACAATTTGGGTTGCCCCTTGGTTAATTTGGACGGTCCATTGGGTCTGACCGGGTTCGGGTTTCGATTTACGATTTGTCGTTTTGAAATATAAAGGCGTTTTATATAAAATTGATTAAAATATATTTTGAAAATACTTAGGCTTTAGTTAAGAAATTTAGTTAGACTAATTGACCTAATTGATCTAAGTCACACGTGTGACTCGATTTTTGGCGGGCTCTAGGTGGTCTCGTTTTGCGCGTCGATTTTTCATGGTTTGAAATTTCGAAAGCGATAAATATTATGAGCGTTAGGATGCGTTTTTGAAATGTGTTTAAAATCGAATTATAAGGAATAAAGTTAAACTTTTATTTTTGAGGGAATAATGTTTTCGAAATTTTTAAAGTCGGGATTAAATTTTATAAAATTTTTGTAATGTGATTCTTTTGATAATATGAACCAATTAGGTTTTATTTTCGTTTTTCAAAAATTCAGGCTTGGAAAAGTTAAGGACAAAGTTTGACTTTCTAAAGAAATTATTAATTTAATCCTAATCTCAAAATTAACTTAATTAATTAACACGGGGTGTTACATTAAGAATGAATTAGACAATGTTGATTTTGAGAGTTACAACGTTGGTTTTGAATGAGTAGACAACCGTTGAAAAACACAAGTGTATGCGATTGTTTTTCTACTTTTTGTTTATATTTTTAAAGTATGAATAAATAACAGTTAACATTGAAGGCGTTTTCTATTGTCTATTATAGAAAATTTGCATTTCTTAGATCAAATAATGAAGCAGAGTACGAAGCGACAGTCGCCGGATTAAAGCTGGATGTGACCATGGGTGCCAAAAACATAACATTGCGAACAGAGTCTCAGCTAGAGGCAAGCTAGATCAGCGGAGACTACGAGGCCCGAGATGAATCCATGATCAAGTATATGGACAAGGTCAAAAACCTTGCCACGCAGCTAAAATCCTAAGAGGTCATCGGCATCTCAAGGTCCCAAAATATTAAAGCCGATGCACTGGTTAAGTTAGCAAGTGCTATGGTTCATAATGTGCCGAAGACAGTCACCATCAAAATTGTGACCAGAAAGTGCAACGATAAACGGCGATTGGTGGCCGTCATCGAGCAAGGAGAAAGTTGGATAAGCCCAATCATAAAGTTCAAAGAAACGGGCGAGCTGCTAGTGGATATAGTGTTGGCCGTAAAAATAAAATGGATAGGCTGCCGATACATCATCTACAAAGGCGAGCTATATCGAACTCTAGTCCGCTACTGAAATATGTTGAACTCGAAGATGGGCAGGTCATCCTGATTGAGATTCACTCTGGAGCCTGTGAACATCATGTATTTGGTAGAAATTTGGCCTACAAGGCCCTGTGGAAAGGGTACTATTGGCCGACCATGCTGAAGGACTCGAAAAAGTTGAGCAACCGGTGCCGGAACTGCCAAATCCATGGATCAGATATCCATATGCCGGCAAGAGAGCTTACTCCGATCTTAAGTCCTGTTCCATTCGCCTAATGGGGGATGGACATCCTCTGACCATTCAGCACGGTGACTGGAGGTCAAAAATTCTTGATAATGGTTGTAATTATTTCAGTAAGTGGGTTGAAGCCGAAGCTGTGGTAAACATCACCGAGCCCGCAGTCCGCAAGATTATCTGGCACAATATCATAACGTAGTTTGCCGTCCCAAAGGTGATAGTCTTAAATCATGGGAGACAATTTGACAACAACCCCATCAGAGACAGGTTCGAATGCTTCAACGTCGTCGTTGCTTACTCTGCCGTTTGTCACCCACAATCCAACGATTAGCACGAGTCTGCCAACAAACAGATCCTGAATGATTTGAAGAACAGGTTGGACGAGCTCAAAGTAGCATGGGCCGACGAACTGTCCAACGTATTGTGGTCAATACAAACAACAGAGAAAGAATCAACAGGCCACACACCATTCAACCTAGTGTATGGGTCCAAAGCGCAACAGCCCATTGAAGCATACATTCCCATCGTGCGTAGCCAAGACTACGAGCCGTCGGCCAATGAAGCACTACAAGTAGAGTCCCTTGATTTTCTTAAACAAATAAGGGACCAAGCTAGGTCAAACCTGGTGGTGTATCAGTACAGGCTCCGAAGAGTCTACGGCCGACGGGTAAATGGGAGAGAACTACAAGAAAACGACCTTGTACTCAGATAGGCAAAGGCGACTGGCAAAGGCAACATACATGGGAAGTTGTCGGCGACATGGGAGGGCCCATACAGAGTCACAAAGGTCATGCGACCAGGAATATACCAGCTGACAGATATGTAAGGTATCGAGATCTCTCTCACTAGAACGCCGACACACTCAAAAAATATTTTGTATGAAGGGATTGATCAGGCATGATGACACCTCTTGGAGCAATACCATTTAATGAATAAGAGGTCAGTTTGTCAATTAATTACTTTGTGTTATAATAAATGAACAAAGGGGGAATAAGACAATAACACCTAAATATATACTGAAATGTATAAATGGTGAAAACTGACTAAAATGCTTAAAGTGAACAAATGACCGGCAAAAAGCCGCATAAATCACGACTAAAAGCAATAATTCCTCTTAAGGCTTAAATTACCACAATGGACGGGAGGAGCCCGCCGTGCGTGAATGCCTCTTAAGGCTTATATTACCACAACGGACGGGAGGAGTCCGCCGTGAATGAATGCCTCTTATGGCTTAAATTACTACAACGGACGGGTTGAGCCCGCCGTGCATGAATGCCTCTTAAGGCTTAAAGAAATGCAGCACGAGTGCCGTCTCAATGATTTCCTCAAAAAGAAAAACATGCAAAGAATCCGTGTTTGATGGGCTACGTGAATTGACTATCCGTTGTGAAAAACACTTAGCGATATTTTGCTAAACCCTACTAATGTAAACAGAGGTCAGGCTTTACGAGAAGAGAAACAAAGACAACACGATATCCGATGGATGGCAAGAGCTATATGGCCGTTGCAAGAAACACTTAGAAGAAAAATACAAAAGTTGAACGAAAGTTAAAACAATGGACGGAAAAAAGAGATGATCGACAGCGAAGTGTAAAGAAAGAAATAAAACTCTTCATTCTAGTCAACCTCCAAACGGAGGAGCGTATTACATTCAAATCAAGAATGGAAAAATGAAAGAAAAACGAATACAAATATAAAGCTGGGTCGGCAACCGTCAACCACAAAAGGCACGCCTAACACAGATAAACGTAAAAATTAAAACGCTAGCTGGAAACAAAAAGCAAAAAGCGGACAAGGAACTCGGGGGAAGAAGAACTTCGGCCCGAGCAGGAAGAGTCGAATGACGACAGCCCGCGCCTCTATTTAGTGGCGGACACCGACGATCCAAGGTCGGCCTTCCCTAGTTAAAGTAGGTCGGAAGCCGCATAGAAGGCGTCGAACTCGAAGTTAGGGTCGACCTCTTCGATCAAATCCTGTGCCTCCTCACCACCATTGGAGAAACCCTCACGGTAGGTGGCAAGGCAGACTTTGCCCATCTCGGCCTCCTTAGCCGCCACGGGCTTGGCGTTCTCTGCCAACAGGGCCTCCGTCTCCGACTGCAAGGCCTCTCTCTCTGCTGCCCAGGCGGCCTTCTCCCCCTCTAAGAGCCGAAGGATATCGGCCCGAGAATTCTTGTTGGCCTTCAAGGCCGACAGCTTCTCCTGAGCCAAGGCAGCCTCCGCCTTGGCGGGCTTCACCTTTTCCTCCGCAGCAGCGAGGAGGTCATTCAGCTACGACAGACGCTGATCCCCAGGCTTGGAGTAGGCCTCGGCCGCCGCATTGGCCTTGCCCAGCTCTTTAAGCTGCGCCTTCAACTCGGCCATGGACTTCTAGTCCTTATTCAACATGGCCTACAGCTTCCGGCACCCATGACAGACTGTGTCTAAAAAGGGCAAAGGTTGTCGTGCCTGGCTGGTCAAGCCTCTCGATCTGGTCGAACACCTCCCGAAGGCTCGTAGAGGCCGACGTCAGCTGATTGAAGCCCTTGTAGGTAGTAGTGCATGATGTGCATATTTTATATGCACTTTTACTGACATATTTTCTCCCATTTGAGCATCTCTTTTGGCTTCTCATGGCCTACTTCATATTGTTTCTCTCGCATTTGCTATTGTGGTATGTTTCATCTCTGTAATACCCCGTATTTGTGCCAGTCGATTTTATTATTTTAGTTGTGATTATTATTTAATATATGATTTTTAGAATGAGATATATTATAGTTATGGTATGATTATTATAATATCTTGTGATTTTAATTAATTAGGCGTCCGAGACGTTTTTGGGCTAGA
Organism: Gypsophila paniculata; assembly: GCA_032274805.1. Classification (NCBI taxonomy): domain Eukaryota; kingdom Viridiplantae; phylum Streptophyta; class Magnoliopsida; order Caryophyllales; family Caryophyllaceae; genus Gypsophila; species Gypsophila paniculata. Next base: position 3,774 of record JAUEKU010175841.1, on the reverse strand, counting down.
GGAATCGTATGGGGGCATATTCATAGTCGTTGGACTCGTAAAAATGTGAGTACTATATTAGTGAGGTTGTAAGGAAGTGTTGTGGAGGTTTGGTTCATATTTGGGGCGTTCTGACTCATTTTTGACCAAATTTGACTAGCAAACCTCCCCCAAACTATGATTGACCAAGTCTATTTACTCACCAACCCTCCCTACATTTGTATACACTTTATTTTACACCTTCTCTCTCTAAAAATTAGATTCAAACACAAAAAATACCAGCTCTATTCTTATCCTCACACGTGAAACCCTAGCTTTCACCTAATTGTAGATTTCTATCTCGTTTCTTCTCGGATTTGTATCATTCTTCTTGCGTTGGCTTCCCCTTCTCATTTCCTAACTATTGGTGGTGCATTTGCTCAAGGTTAGTCTCGGTTTCGTGACGTTTTGAGGCCGAAAACATGCTGTTTTGGCCGGTTTTGTGTGCTGTTCGTTTGGACAGCTTTAGGTTCGTTTTTGTTAGCTTCAATTAGTTGTTTTAGAGTAGTTTTTGATGAGGAATGTGTTGCTTGTAGTGTGACTTCGGCGTGGAGGAGTTGTGACGATTTCATTCCGTTTCCTTGCTCTAAACCGTCTTTAATCGCGTGAAACTCGAGGTAAAAGCTTCTCCCTTACTTAGCTTATGTGTGTGTGTGTGTGTGTATGACAATGTGTGTGCGTGTTTGTGTGAAGGCGTGTGTAATGCCATGTGTATTGAGAGTTTGAGCGTGGGAAGTGTGTGTTTTGTGCGTAAGTTGTGAGTGTTGTGTGTGTGTGTGTGCTACCTTGTTAGCTTGCTTTCGATTTGTTTGTAGTATGTTGGATGTTGATGTGTTGTTTTGCGTGTGACTTGCTGTTCGGAGTGGTTTTTGACTGGGGTGGCCGTGTGTAACAGATGTACGTGTGAGATGATCGATTGTGGCGTGAGCACAGGGACGTGTGTGAGAAGAGGTGTTATGGCTGTGTATATGTGTAATGGTGATTGGTTGCGTGTGTGTGTTGTGTGGTATGTGTCTGTACTTATGTTCAATTAGCGTGCTAAGGTTCATTGCATTGTTACGTCGAATGTGATGTCAATCATTTGATTGGAGTTGTATTGTCACATGTGTATGAGTGAGTTGTTGAGTTTGTGTTTGCGTAGTTAGAATGTTGCTACTTGTTTGAGTGCGATGTTGTGAATGTGAAGGTATTGCATCGGTGAGCTCTAGTGTTGCAAAGGTGAATAGCTTGGTTAAAAGCGTGATTGTGTATGTTAGCTTGTTGAGTTTACCTCACTGACTTATTTAGTTTAGATCGAGCCTTTAAGTCGAAAGTATGTTTGAATTTGATTTGTGCATTATGCTTTGGCGACTTGCTTGGTTAAAGAGGTTGTATAATATTGTGAACGTTGTTTCCATGTCATGTCGTGGTACGTAAGTGTGAGGCAAGTTCGAGTTATATTATGAGCCATGTGACGCGCAATGACCGCAGGTGCCATGTGTCGCGCAGGGACCGTAGTATAAGTATGAGAATATGTGGAGGTATGAGATGGTGGGGATGAGTATGGAGATGAGAATGGTGATTGGTTGTGTGACACCTTTGTTGAACGTTATTTATGTTTCGTAATTGCAACATTGTATTTGCTCATGCTTATGATGTGATGTGTGGGTAACTAGTTTAGTGTGTGTTTTCTTTGTGTTGTTGTTTGTTTTCCCCCACCCCGTAGGTGAGGAGCATGGTTGGACCGAGTGCTAGAGGGCGGCTTGGCGGAGATGCATCACTCGGAGTGGTCTAGTTGATTACATTTCACTTACATTAGAGACGAGTTGTGTAGACAGTTGTGTAGTCCATATTTTGGACATTGATTCACCTTTTTGTACTTTCTTTCCAGCTTTACATTATTGCATTGAGTTTTGGACGTATTTCGTTACTACTTGTTGGGTTTACCGAACACTATGGCTCCTCTACTTAAGCGGGACCCGTTCTCCTTGAGTGGGGGTGTTACAATCTCTTAATTGTAGATTTAGTATAATCCATGGCGTTTCTGAGCACACACGAATAACGAGGATGCAATGATCATTGGACCAACCTACAACGACCCAACGGATATCAACCAAGGGCCAAGCAAGCAAGGAAATGAAGAGATGCACCGATCGGTGAGATCTATGGACCGATCGGTGGGCAGCCCAAAATCAAGATGCACCGATCGGTGGACCATGTACACCGATCGGTGAAGAAGCCCAATCCTGAAGCCACCGATCGGTGAGCCCTATATGCTGATCGGTGGGCCCCCCAATAAAGCTCGTTTCGTCCATCCACGCTTATTTGAGACCCAGTTATCAAAGCCTAAAAGGAAGAAATGTCTCGTGGAGAATAGGGCCCGAAGCTATATATTGAAGAAACTTGCTTTAGGGTTGGGCATCACATTTTAGTTGCAGAAATCCCTTGTCACGGATTAGGCAGCTTTCTCTGAAAACAATCTAGATCTAGTTTTCATTTTAGTTCCTCTTTCTGTAGTTTGATTGCAATCGGTGGCTCTTCCCTTGCCCAGCCACCACCGATCGGTGACACTATCCCACCGATCGGTCCTTTACTTTGTTCCTGCAGTTTTAGGTTTTCGTTTCGACTTATTAGAATTGTTTGATAATTATTTATATGTTTTCAATATTTAAACTTTTGAATCCGATCATGTCTATGCTTTATGATTCATCATCTCTGGTTGTTTTTACATATACCATGATTAGCTAATCCGTCATTAGGGCTATGGACTGTTCGATATGATTAAGGGCTGATTTGTTAATTAAACTGTTTTGAAAAGTTCTGTTTGTCTAATTCATGTTGTTGTTTTGTTTGTACCCACACTCAATGCATGCACCCGTAGTATAAGCCATTTGTAACCTAACCGGTAATCTTGGCATAGACGACTAGACTCAAATAGGTGAAGAGGTTTGTGTGATTGACCATATGCCTTACCTCTCACCCGAGACTGTTTCATTACTTTAACGTACTTGCCCTTATGAATTGAGAACGTCCCGTCCTGCCCTAGTCCCTTAATTCAGATTTTTCTTCCTCTAAGTCTATTTTACTGATATTTGCCTGCTCGTTGTTAAAATCTGATTTCTGTTGAATTTCTTCTCTCAACTCCTCCCTAATTTTGATAGAACTTAACTGTTTTGACCCATTTGGTTTTAGACTTTTTGACCTCCTTATGTTCGATCCGGACTTCCACTAGTTATAGTAGTTAGTATTAGTTTGGTTATAAATTTGTTTGATATCTCTTTTAGTACGACATAAAAGTATTAAACAAAATGGCGCCGTTTTGCGGAGGCAATAGTTTGACCTAAAATTAGGGTTTTAGAATTCTGTTCAGTTCTGTCACCCCCACCAATCGGTGCACCCACCCCACCGATCGGTGACCCCTTGTTACTGATCTTGTTTGTTCAGGGTTTATGCGCAGGAGAAGTACAGGTGTCTTGTGTAATTTCGATCCTGAACTAGAGAGGAATCTTTGGAGGAATCGGAAACGTGCTGAAATTGAGCGTGAGCATTCACCCGCCTCAACTCCACCAGAATCACCACGTAGCTCACCACATAAGTCACCACCACCAATCATTTTGCCAAAACTCTCATATGAAGGTATACCACGGATAGCAGATATGCCCACCGGGACCTTCAACTTCAACATAACGCCCCCGAACTTCAAAATCGACCGTCATTCTATAACCTTGTTCGAAAGGAGCAGTTTGGGGGAACACCTAACGAAGACCCATCAAGGCA
>JAUEKU010175840.1:0-19184 GCA_032274805.1 Gypsophila paniculata | reverse complement strand
AAACAACGTAAACAGTTAAACTCTCTCTAGCGTCTTTGTCTTTTCCTTTCTCTCCTTCCGCCACCCAGTTCCTGCCCCACAATTTCACTGCTGCCTACCCACTACCTGAACCCCATTCATGTAGCACAATTCATGTAGCAGTATTTGGCCGAATCTAGAGATTTGCAAATCAAAGAATTCGGAAATTCTATGACCCGATTGCCTCCAATCTTCCAAGTTCAAAACTTACTGTCAAATCATAATATCCGACCATAACCCACTTGCTTTCAACTCTCACACTACTTATACTCTCTCCAACGTCATTAGCGTTCCCTTTCTCTCCATCCACCACCCAAGTTTCCGCAACACAATTCCAGCACTGCCTACCCATTGCTCAAAACCCATCAATTTAGGCAGCACTGCCCAAAAGCCCACCCACAATCCTCCCGTCCCAATCGCCAAATTCATCACCTTTCCTGAAAACTGAAACGTAAACTACCCCAACTCAAGTACTCAACCAAACCCCACCATGACGACTCCTCCCCCGCAAGAACATCGGCTTTTCATCAACCCCGACATCGACTTTTACCTTCCTAAGACCACACTCCAACCACACTTCTACATCTTTCTTTAGCAAGATCATAATCATTCCTACATACATATCTACACATGACAACACCTCTAACTACATCTATCTTCAATGTTAACAATCAATAATACTTTTACCTCAAAAAAGGCAATCAACATTGATTGAATCAAACCAAGTTCTATCAATACGTTAAGAGTATAAAAACAATCATTGGACTGACCATCAGCTTAAACTTTTAGCTAAGCTGGTTTCATGACATGGCATAAAACCAACGTGACCAAAAACAAATCATGGGTTTGATTCTCATCCACCTTTCCTTTCTAAAGTGGGGGTATTTAACGATAGTTATGAAGACTATACATCGAATCTAATACATCATTTGTTACGTTTTTGAGCATTTATGTAAAGTTTTTGAGCTCTGTTTACAAACTCCCACAAAAGCTCAAAAACTTTATAAGAAAGCTCGGAAACTTAAGAGTTTGAGGTACTACATCAATGTATAATCCTATTTTCCCTATCTATGGGAGGTCAGCAGTTGCATCTTTAAAGGGCATTCGTGTGAAAGGGCGTGCGTGTTAAGAGTATAAAACCAACCATGGGACTCAAATTCATGACACGAGGTCTAAAGTTCGATTCCTATGAAACCCCTTTGCTATACAATTGACATTGTCCCGTGTCAACGCTTACAAGACTCCACGTGAGGGGACGTGTCAAGGTATAAGAACCAATTATTAAACCTCAACAATCAACAACCCTAAATCCTAAATCCTATAACCCAGATGAATAAACAGCCAAAACTACGGATATAAAATAAAAGGGTAAAAAAAGGTAAAAGGGGGTGAAAAAGGAGAGACCTTGCAAATAGAACAGATGATTTTGAGACCAACAGCACGAGCTTCAAGTTGAGAGCCTTTAGATTTTTGGTTTTTCTCTGCATTTTTCTTCTGTGCTTCTATTTTCTGCTTTCCTCTTGTCATCCTTCCTTTTTCTCTTGGATTGTGGATCGCAGGCAAGAAGTACCTACTGGTTTGATTTTATTTTTCAAGTTTCTATCTTGCTATGCTTTTGATAACTTCTATTTTTTAAATCGGCATTGTCCACCGTCGATAACAGTGAATATTCTCCTTGTGATAGGTGTTCTCTTGAATAGGTAAACGGCTGATCATCAATAAGTGTCCCTCGTCACGGGTTTTCTCACGAAGAGGTAAATGGTTGATCAATTAGTTTGCTCCAACTCCATGGTATAAAATCGAACCTATGATCTCATGGTTAAAGGATGAGGTAAACAATCACACGTCAAACCCAATTGGTTAAAGATCATTAAGTCTAGTTTATTGATACGGTACTTTGGTGTATAGTTTTTGATTTATCGTGTCACGTTTTAAGATGTTAACGAATGTAGATGTAGAGTCGTCGAACACTGAGTTGACATTTGTCAAATCATATTACTCATTACAGTTACGTTTGTACTTATTTTGTTTATTAGTTAAGTGAAATAATCCATCTACATTGACAACATTGTTAAATAAACTAAAAAAGAGTTTCTGAAAACATACACTCACTCTTTCTAATTCACCTATTTTTAATTAATCTATTTCTTTACGTTTCCATAATGAGTAAATTCTTTACACTAAAATTTATGTATGAATGCTTATTTGTGTGTGATTTTCTAAATACACGATTAAAAAGTAAACGTAAAGAAATGAGCGAATCAGTATAAAATACAACTTTTTTTGATAAGACGGTCTCACAACAAATTTAAATATCTTACACTAACGTGGTACCTTTTTTTCAATTATCTATTTTAGACGCTTTATTCTATATCTCATACCTAAGATGATCTCGATACTTGCTGAAAATAAAATTAATTTCAAATCAAAGTATTTAATAACGAAAATCTATAAAATCATTTATTGGGTGGGCCGAATACCCCAAATAATCAAATAAAAAATTTTCAAAAGTAAACAATCGTGTGATTGACCGTGTTAATTCCGGATATATCCGAAACAATAACGTAAAAAAACAACGTCGGTGACACGTGCGGAACAACCCCAAAGCACGTGCCAAATATCTCTCAAGTCTCTCAAGTGGTGTACACACTGTCTCACACTCTTTCTCTCTCTACTAATTCTTTCTCTCTCCTCATCATCATCATCATCATCATCATCATCTTCATCTTCATCCTCGGGATCATCAACTTCGTTCGATTCATCTCAAAACTTCGCTTTTTTATTTTTTATTTGATTTTATTTTTGTTTGATTATTCTGAGATGCAATTTTGCTGACGAAAAATTGCATCTCAGATTTCGCTCATTATCAGGTATATACTTTTTAACTTCGTCGTCGTCGTCGTCGTCGTTGTTGTTAATTGTTAATGTCGCTGATTTTTTTATTAGGTTTTCAGTGATTGCACTTTTTAATCGCTTTTTGTTGTTGTTGATTTCGTGTTCGTAAGTGTATTGAGAGTTCAATGTCGTTGAGGTTTGATTAGGTTTTCAGGTAATTGCATGCTTAATTTTAGCTCGAGTATAAGTATGCGAAGTTTAGCTTGCATTTCACGAAATTCTATGAGGTTTATGTTAAGTACAAGTGTTGTTGTTGTTGATCGTCGATTTCGTATGTGTATTTAGAGTTCAATGTCGTTCAGGTTTGATTAGATTGCTAAAGTATAGGTATGTGAAGTTTAGCTCGCATTTCACGAAATTTTGTGAGGTTTATATCAAGTGTTTGTTGTTGTTGTTGATTGATCGTCGATTTCGTAAGTGTATAGGAGTTCAATGTCGTTGAGGTTTGATTAGGTTTTCAGTTATGCATGCTTAATTTTAGCTAAGTATAGGTATGTGAAGTTTAGCTCTCATTTCACTAAATTTTGTGAGGTTTATGTTAAGTGTTTGTTGTTGTTGATTGACTGTCGATTTTATTTGTGTATTTAGAGTTCAATGTCGTCGAGGTTTGAATAGGTTTTCAGTTATGCATGCTTAATTTTAGCTAAAGTTTAGGTAAGTGAAGTTTAGCTCACATTTCACGAAATTTTGTGAGGTTTATGTGAAGTGTTTGTTGTTGATTGATCATCGATTTGGTGTTTTTTTAGTGTGTTGAGAGTTTAATGCCGTTGAGGTTTGATTAGGTTTACAGGTGATTGTATGCTTGATTATAGCTCTAGTATGAAGTTTAGCTTGCATTTCACGAAGTTTCGTGAGGTTGTTGTTGTCGTCGTCCTCGTTGTTCATCAGATTTGTGTTTGTAAGTGTATAGAGAACTTAATGCAGTTTTGATTAGGTTTTCATTTAATCACCTTTTTGATGCTGTTGTCGTTAATTGGTTGTGTAATTTGTGTTTGTAAGTGTATTAAGAATTTATTGCCGTTGAGGTTTGATTAGGTTTTCAGTTATGCATGCTTAATTTCAGCTCAAGTTGTGAAGTTTAGCTTGTATATCACGAATTTGGTGAGGTTTGCGTGAAGTGTTTTTTGTTAGCTGTATTGTATGCGAGAGTGCAGAATTTCACAGTTGTGATGTGGTAGAGGTCTGTGGAGTGAACTTTTCCTCGGTGTTTGGATATGATATTAGGAGGAAAGTGTTGTGGCAATGGTACTCGTCATTGAAGTTTTGAATGATCTCGGATTCTTGTAAATTAATCGAGTGTATGATACAGTGCATATGCATAGCTGATCTTATATTTTAGATTGGTATCATATTACTTACGTGTCTATGCAACATTACCTATATTTACATGGATGCTACTGTATGTGAAGTTTAACTTGTATTTCTTGAAGTCTTTTTTGAGGTTTATGTGGATTATATAGGACTTGGGTGTTCAGAATATAGCTTAGAGCTGCTAAAGTGACGTGGTAGTGGTAGGTGAAGTAAACTTTTCCTTTAATTTGGATACAATATCATTAGGTTTTCAGTTACTTCGACACTTCACTTTAATGCCATGTCTTATGTCTGTCGATGTCCGATACTCCCAATACCTCAACACTCCATTTTAGACCAGAACCATGTAATTTTTTCATAAAATAGATGTGCTGGACACTCGACATTGTCATGTTTGACACTTGTACATGAGCATGAGTACCATAAGGGAGGGGAGTGGGATGAAGATCTGATGTTCCCCAGAAATCTTTTCTATGTTTGAATATGTCAAGTGGCGGCTATTGAACTGTTGAAGTCGGGACGTTTTCTTATAACCTGAGTAAGTGAGTAGTAGTACTATATGGAAATAGTGTCTGATCGCAGTTGGTTACAGTTCAGTTTTGGAAGAGGATTGACGATGTTTTGGACAAGGCTGCATTATGAGAAATGGTTGTTCTTTATCTTGATTTTGTAGATTGGTAATAATAGAGTGATGAGTGTCCGAATCAGTAACTACTCTGAGAATGTTGTGATGTAGCCAAACTTCTTGTGATCACTCTATAATGTTGGTTTGTTTGTATATCGATATATTAAATGGTTTTATAGCCTTTGGTTTTCCTTTTGCCATTTCTGCATTAGTTTAGTGCTTTATTGCCACACTAAGTCTTGGCCTGTGATGCTTTTACTTCTTTTTTTTTAATTACCAAGTCTTGGCACTGTACTTCCCATACCTTAAATACATTGAGTAAAAATATGAATTCTTTTGCTATATACGCCGACAGTGACAAGTTGATAATACTGCAATTTTCGTTTTTGTTTTTGTTTTTTGTTTTTTATATATATTTAAGCTTTGCATGCTTAAAGTTTGAAATGATGTATAGTGGTCAACTGGTCATGTTCTTATTGCTGTGTTACTAACATATTTTTGTCGTCTTGTGCAGCAGTTGGACGGAACTATTTTTAATGATGATTTTTTTGGATCGAAACAAAGCTGAAAGAGGGTATGTCAGATGATAAACGGCCATTATATCATGCTTTGCTTTCTCTGCCATGGAGATTGTTAAGCTGAGAAATGGTCACCTTTGCAATGTTTTTGCTGTAGTTGTATGCGTTTGGCTCAATGGTTGCAGTGCTCTCAGTCCTGATGGTATGTATTACTTCCTTACCCTATCTCGTTATTCGTTTTTCTTTGACAAAGTCTAAGAAATTTTTACGACTTGCTAATATATGAGCAGTATATGGAAATGCATGAACGTAATTCAGCCTCTTTAGATTAGATATTGGTTAAGAGAAGAAAAATTCTACCTCTTACAAGACCTTGACCTTTTGTTTTCCAATTTTTATCATGGTGGAATATTAGTTGCAAGTTGACTCTAGCTTCCGGGAGTTGATGATTTCGTTTGCTGTGGTTGATATGAGATGAACAGTAGCTTACATTAACTTTCAGTTCCTTATAACTTTATCAGTGAATTTGTCTCTGCTGTGTTAACGCCAACTTTTAACTTGCACTTGCTCAACTTCACTCCGGTCATAGGATAATTGTATTTCGTTGTAAATAGATCGCTGCATGAATCTGCAATTTGAATTATTTGCATTGTCCCCAATGTGATTTTTGCATGACACCAAGTATATTATTGGCGTTCCAAGAAAATCATCTTGCTGTATAGCTATCTCACCATGCTGCTTTTGAAGTATCTCACATCGTTCTTGTAAATAATTATTGTGCATTTCTGGACGAAAAGTCAAGTGAGGAAGTCTGGCGGGCATGGAAGTTGGTATGATGGTGAGAGGCTCTCCACCGTGTCAGATTGTGAGGATAGTTGAGGGTGGTGGAGGAGCTGGTAGTCTGCAACATTGGGAGGTCCGAGAGTCCAGCTGAGTGATTTGCAGTGCTGGTTACTGGTGCTCAGGTGGTGCTCTGACAGGTTGGAGAGGATATGGTTCATGATTAGTATACCATTAAGCTTAGTAGATAAGTTAGGTGAGCTCAATGTTGGTTAAGCAATTGGCATGTTAGTAAATGTGTAAGTAGTTTTAAGTCAAGTTGGTATTTTAGTATTAAGAACCTTAACAGAAGTAGGACAGAGAAGTGAACTTCTCAAGAAGTCCCAAGAAGGGATAGAGGAAGAAAATAGAAGGATGGAGGACAGGAGGAAGTACAAACATGTTTTAAAAAATTGCTCTATTGAATCTGGCATAGTTTGGCTAATGTCTAATATAATCCCAGTATTTATGTGACCAAAAGTCAATCAATGAAATTGTGGTGGGTAATCACGAAACTGAGAATGCTGCGCAAAATTTCTGTTGGAGAAGGAAGCTGTCGTGTACGTAAGTACGTACTACTGAAATAGATATCTGTCTAGCTACACGAGAAACATTTGCCACACTTCATTTTCTGTAAACTTTTTTAGGTTGGATATACGTTTGGCAAGATGAACATCTTGCTTTCTCTGATATGATTCAACGTTATTCTTGACGCATTTTAATCACAGTTCATCCTCAAGCTACCTCGTTGTAAAACACATGGTGAGGTTACTTGCATTTACCCCCTTGCCGCATCATATCTTATAGACATGAGTTTTTTAGGGACCATAGTAAGGCCGTTGTGTTTTTTTTTTTTTTAAAAACTTAGAATATTCCACCGCTTTCTGATTGAAAAGTATGGTTTGTTCGCCCTGACTTTGATTGCCCAATCCAAAAATATTATTTCACTTTTGTTCCACAATCTCAATGGAATAATTGTGGGACCTTTGTTGTGTATGTGTAGGCCAGGCGCTTGTTAGCTTTAGAACATCCGTTCTTAGTTCAGACGGCATTCTTCTTAGATGGAGACCTGAAGATGAAGATCCTTGTAGGTGGAAAGGTGTGACTTGTGATGCCAAATCCAGGAGGGTTATACGTTTGTAAGTGTTAGTATATTCGCCTAGCTGGATATTCTTTTCTCTATTACTTGTCTTGAATAAAACCTTGCGCACGACTTAATGTTTTGCGATGCCTCTTGGCCTTTAAATGTTTTAGCAAACCTGGAGGGCTATATGTAGTAGTGATGATGAATGAAGCTAGGAAAAAATTGTTTCCAAATAACTTTTTAATTTTTTGATTGAGCTTTCTGATAATTATTCTTAGAATCTTAAGAAAGAATTTGAGACACCCAGTTTGTGGTGGTGCTTGATGACATGCGTCCCTTTCTCGGGTTTCCCCTTGATTACTTCACAAGAGGCATGCATCTATTTCATGGTTACATATAATATCAAAGAATGTGAGCCCACATTTTGTCTTTTGTCCGGTTGTCCCAATGTGAGCGTCCTTTAAGCATAGGCACGTGCTTGAATGTTTGTTTACTATGAAATTTTTTGTTTTGTCATTGATATTGGTCGTTCCTAATATTCGTTCATTTATTTATTTTGGCTGTAAATGATGCGTGTTATAACTTGTCAACAACCAGGGATCTTTCCCATCACAAGTTGACTGGACAAATACCACCTGATATTGGAAAACTTGATCGCTTGGAGCTCTTGTATGTATTTCTTATGACATTGGTTATTGGCTTTATTTGTTGTTTGTGAGTTTACAAGTAGAATTCTCTTTGTAGTTGTCATTGTATTTTGAGGTGTTCAATTATATTTTCCAGAGCACTTAATGACAATGCTTTCTATGGGAAAATTCCCTCAGAACTGGGGAATTGTACGCAGCTACAAGCACTGTGAGTAATAGAGTTTAATACTTTAATTGTTTACTTTTTAGTTTTCGTTTTCCTTTTTATTTGCGTATTTAAAGCCATGATGTTGTCTCTATTTCTCCCATTTGAAAAAGGACCCTCTTAATGATAGAAAGGTGAAAAGAGTAGATTTCTAGACTGAGATGGATAAGCTTATAATTCATGATGTGGAGGTGTGAAATAAGATGGTTTACAAGCTTGAATTTTAAACCGTTTTGTGCTTTTACTATGACAGTTGCATTTCCTGTTTACAAGAATATAGAATCTGAAGAGTCATTTGATTGAACATTAAATTCATATGCATGCTAAGTTAGGGCCACGGTTCATTGCATTGTTGAAAGGAAATAGTGTAAAAATTCTGTTTCCTAGTCGTGTTCAGATTGATTAAATTAAGACATTGGTAGGACAATGCTCAGTTAAATAGATCTCAAAAATGTCTTGTGGCTGTGGATAGTGACCATGATGTAGTGGGGGCAAATGCCGCTAGCACGTTCAGAACAATAAAGGGACCCTAGCATTGGAAATAGCATTCTTCAAGTCTCTGGCTTTCTATGTGCAATTTATTTCCTTGTGCTTTGTTGATTTGTTCTTTGTGGCTCATTACAATGGTTCTGATCTTGAGCACAGTGTTGAGCTAATTAATACTAAGAAAGAGTCTCCTCTAGTCCTCTGTATTAAATTGCAGAAGTTGAGTAGTGGCGTACTGCTATACTACAAAATTATTAAATTATGACATCTGATCTTTTTGGCCTCTTTGTTTACAGTTTTTTACTTTTCATTTACGACTTTCTAGTGCCTCATCAAGTGCTCCTTATAGATTAGAAAAAGCGTGGACTAGTGCAACTATAGGGCTACACTACAAAGTTATTTTATAACTCTGATGTGTTCTTTCTGGACATGTACTGTAAACTAATAATTTTCTCTACAAGTTCACAGATACTTGCAACGTAATTACTTGAGCGACCGGATTCCCGATGAACTTGGAAATCTTACTGAACTTCAAAATCTGTAAGTTGTTTCCTGTCATATCCCTAATACTCGGTGCCTGCTCTACTTGTTGCCCATTTGAGTTCTCGCTTTCTGGATGTTATGCAAGCCAGATTCTCTATAGCCCCTTCTCTTACCTCTAAATTCTCAAGGCTCATTGTTTGTTACGCCTTAGCCCCACAACGATTGTCACAGTTCACCTTTCCTTATATATCAAGGTGTATATATTGATTTGTCAAATCGAGACAACCATAATAGTAATTACGAGAATCATTGTCAGACAGACAGTATTGTATTTTGCTTAGTTCGGCTTAGTTTTGTGATATAAATATTATTTTGAATCAGCTTTAAGTTTTGTTTTGGGAGAGCTGATTGAATTATCATTGTCTTCTCTCAAACAAGGTCTATATATTGCAGATGATTAAAGTACTCAAGTGGGTGGACAATGTGTCAGTGTGTGTCCAGGAAACTAGAATGTCTTAACTGTAAGAAATGTAATCCACTATAGATGTTTTTGCTGTTGGCGGCTCAATGTGTCGAAATGTCAATCTAGTAGTATAAGTATTAGTAGTCTACTCAACTGTAAATGTCATACCGGTACTAAGGCTGGAGGTTAAACAGAAGAAAAGGAAAAAACCTAGTATATATGGCTTTGTTCACGTCAACCTGTTTAAGCTGAGTGACTGATTTGTCGAGCTGTAGCTGTCTGTCAATTGAAGTTTCAATTATTTGGGAATTCATGCTGCTGAATTATATTCGTGTAAGTTTCTGTTATTATTCCTTTTGCAGTGATATTTCAGGCAACTCACTCATAGGATCAATACCTCCTTCACTTGGTCAATTAAACAAGCTCATCTCATTGTAAGTATCTGACAAGTTCAAAAGCAAATATTGAGTATTGGGAGTTTATAGCCTCATCCGAAATTACTTCTTTGGCTCATGGATTGTGAAGGAATTTGTCTGCAAACTTCTTGGCTGGGCCCATACCATCAGATGGGAGTTTTGGTAGATTTTCTCAAGACTGGTAAGTATTCTGGTTTTATCTCGATACATTATCCTTTTGCTTGTTCATATTTTTTCCTCTATGGCCCTATGTTACTGCGGTTATGGTTTTTTCCATCAACAGGTACTTCTCGTCACTCTTATCATGTAATCTGTTGTTGAAAGCAGTTTGTGATTGCATGCATTGTTGTGAGCCGTTTCCCATTTTGAATCTCTGCTAGTGAGCTTCCAGAAGCTTATGAACTAAAAGTAAAAGGAAGAGAGTGAGAGCTAAATTTCATGAAAATGCATGGCGTTGATTATATTCTCGTCCTATATTCCTATAGCATGTGAATTTTGAAACGCTCAAGTCAGGATAGAAAACAGTTCTTGTTTAGTAATGCCAATTGTTTAGACTTTATAATGGAACAAGTCACTGCTGAAATGCTCGATGATTTTCAAGGATATGATATTTTTCTCTTAAGCGTGTTGAATCACTAACAAGTAGCCAAACTCCATATCTATTTGGACGGATATGGATGTAGACTCGACTTGGTTTAAAATGGAGCATATCATAAATGAGTATAGAGGAAGTCTTTGAAAAATCTAAAGAACACATGCGACCAGGCAAGAAGCCCATCTTAAACCTTCTTGAAGCATGCCACTTATTAAGGACTCTTTATCTTTGTGGAACAATTATGTGAGAGAAGCCATGGAGGGCAAGCTGGTGTGCTATAATATTTTCTGGTAATTGTAGGAGTCATTTTTTATATAAAATTTCTGGGAAATGTTGGATTGATGTTTTATACAATATTATCTTTTGCAGCTTTGTGGGGAACTCACACCTCTGTGGTAGGCAAATTAATGTGGTCTGCGATGATGCTAAAGGAAGAGCTACTACTGATTCCAGTAGGTCCACTCCAGGTAACTGCCCTTTTCTTTTTATTCTCCTTTTTTTTTTTTTTTTTTGGTTTTGAGATGCATGGAGATTGAAGGTAGATGGTTTAATGTCAGAATTATTAGTCAATAGTCTCTTAACAATTTGTTCTGTGTTGGTTTTCGATTTGCATTTTATTTTCCCTTAAGATGTGTAGCTGACAGCACAGGTTCAAAGAAGTATCCAGGTCAACTTTTTATCAGTGCCTCTGCAACTATTGGGGCATTACTTCTAGTGGCGTTGATGTGCTTTTGGGGATGTTTCTTGTACAAGAAGCTTGGTAAAAATGGCGCTAAAGGGCTTGTAGTGGATGTCGGTGGAGGTACTTTCGGCGAACTGAGTCATCCTGTTTTGCTTGCTCTTAAACAATTCATTCAGATTATAGTGGATGCTCTATTTGCTACAGGTGCATCAATTGTCATGTTTCATGGGGACCTTCCATATTCTTCAAAAGACATCATTAAGAAATTAGAAAACTTGAATGAAGAACACATCATAGGAAGTGGTGGATTTGGAACTGTGTACAAGCTGGCCATGGACGACGGGAATGTTTTCGCATTAAAGAGAATTGTTAAGGTGAATGATGGTTTTGATCGCTTCTTTGAGAGAGAGCTTGAAATCTTAGGGAGCATCAAGCATCGTTATCTTGTGAATTTACGTGGATATTGCAACTCACCTTCATCAAAATTATTAATTTATGATTACTTAGCCGGTGGTAGCTTGGATGAAGCACTTCATGGTAAGATATCTATGTAACCTTTGGCTAATACTTTGAGTATTCACGAGAATTTGCTTTGCATAGTATCGCCTAATTAAACCCCGCTTAAGTTTTATTGTTTTTGTTAGCATACCAGTCGCTCTGGCTGTTTGTCTTTGGTGTAAGAGATGGATAATGTTGTCATCATTCAGGACTTGGATGAGCCCTGATGCCTTTTCTGGCATGGATGATAATCAAGATTTATCCATGATGGTGCACTTCTGAGACTGTGTATTTTGTCGGTTTATGCAATCCGCAACGCAGTTTTAGTTACTGGTTATCTTGAAACGATCATTCTGTTTGTTACAACAATAGATGGATAAGGCCACATATATCCAACCCTTACACATCACTACGGCCAGAGCCTTTTTGTTCGCTTATCCGAAGGATTAAGTTTGAGCCCTTAATATCTGTTGTTATATGACTTGCTAAATTGGCTGTGAGAGAGAGATATGCACTGATACAAAGCTAGATGAGAGGCCAGCTAGAGTTTAGAAGTTTGTAATAGGGAACTGTATTAGGTTTTGTGCAACAAAAATTTGTTATTATATGAGGATTGAGCACAAAATTTGGTTTATCTTGGAAATTGAAAGAAAAAGTCATCGTATGTTGTGATGTGTTCCTCAGGCTTAAATTAAGATCATGCTACTTCTTACAACTGTTTAAGAGTATTTGTCGAGTCATGCTAATCGCTGAAACTCCAAACCTCAATGAACTCTGATAGTGTGTAGCAGCTTGATGCTTGAGTAATGGTCCTTATGCTTGTGTTTGATATTAAATTTTGGTTTGATATTAAATTTTCAGAAAGATCTGATCATCTGGACTGGGATGCACGGTTGAATATCTTATTAGGGTCAGCAAAAGGCCTTGCCTATCTGCACCATGACTGTTCCCCACGCATTATACACCGTGATATCAAGTCAAGTAACATATTGCTTGATGCAAATCTGGATGCCCGTGTTTCTGATTTCGGACTGGCGAAATTGCTGAAGGATGAGGAGTCTCACATCACTACAATTGTTGCTGGAACATTTGGCTATCTTGCTCCAGGTTGGTTGTCTGAAACACTCATCCATAAGAAAATTTATGCTTTCTTTGTATCTGCTATGATTAGAATTTGCTGGCGACCTGGTGTTGATCATATATTTTTGTGGTCTGAGGTCTCTCATGTTATCAAGTGAAAATCAAATGTCATATTCCTGGCTGCACTATAAACGTTATCGATTGAAGGGAACCAAGGTGTTGACACAAATGTACAAAAAAACATCAAGGGATTAACATCATTGTAAAAAAACAGAGCTAGTCTTTACGCTCTTACACTCCTATAGTTCCTATAGTCTCATGAGTAATATTATCTACAAAAAGAATAAAATTCAAGTTCCGATGAGACTGTAGCAGATTCCATTTGTACAAGTTCAAAAAGCAAAATTTGAACTCTTGTCTCTAAAAGCAATATCATCCCTAACACAATGATTCCTTTCGATCTAAGTACTTCACCAAGTCACCTAAATAGCTAAAGGAACCATATTCCAAACTTTGCTAATCCTGCCCCTTTTCATCTATCTCTTTACTGATTTAAATGAGGTCAATAAGTCTCTTTTTGATGAAGTGTCTTCTAGTTCTTTGGGCTTGTTAGATTCCCGGCCCATAACCTTAGATTTGGTTGCAGTTATGAACTTATGATTGAAGTTAAGCTATCTGTAATGACAACACTGATTCGATGCTGGGAAATTGCTATCATGATTCGATAACAGGATTGTAGGATTGTTTAAAATAACTTTACAATTTATTTTGTCCATTTTAAACAATAACACTGTTGTCCTGGGAAATCGACTGTATCTGTATCTTCACCGCCCATTCAATTCCTCGTATGTGGGATTGTGGGGTTACTTTAGTTGCGGAGCTGTGGAGAAGATAAATCGTAAGATGTAAGCGTTCATGGAACTATCCATTTGTTTGATATGTAAACCAAGTCCATCCTTATCAAGAGTATCTCTCAACTTACTGCTCAAGGCTGAGTTTTATTTGAGTAAGCATTGTCTGATAAACTTGCTTGAGGTTAATTTCTTTTGGGAGTTTGATAAACTTGATTTTACCTTGTCTGGCAGAGTATATGCAAAGTGGCAGGGCAACTGAAAAAACTGATGTTTATAGCTTTGGAGTTCTGGTTCTGGAGGTCTTGAGCGGCAAGCGTCCAACAGATGCATCCTTCATTGAAAAGGGTGTGAACATAGTTGGTTGGGTATGCTACTTACCATTATTGTGATGTGACTTCGATTTTAACTTCTTATGTGGCCGTTCAGCTATGAAATTTGCCGTGATCTGGTCTACTTCGATTGTGTGATTTTATTTATTTGAAATGTCCATATAAAGCTACAGGCAAACTCTTTTGGACAGACAAATAATGATATAAACCGTATACTAACATGAAAGAACTGCCCCTCCAATTGTCACAAAACTTTTTCTGCTTACCTGAGATCGTACGCTCACATTTGTGTAAAACGTGAAGTTGAGCATTCCCAAGTCATAATGTTTTTGTTTTTGTGTTTTTTTTTTTTGTTTTGTTTTTTTTTTTTTTTTTTCTTACTTTTTGATCAAAAGTATCATCCTGTTGTAGTCTATGTAGAAATCTTCTAGTGCTTTCTCATTTTTTGTGCATGATTCTGTTTCAAATTCCCTTGTACCATATTTTCTTTCTTATAACCTCTGATGTGTAAATAACTATCACACTTGGGCCCTTACGTAAACCATTTCACTGCAGTTAAATTTCCTAGTGACGGAAAATAGACTGAGGGAAATAGTTGATCTACACTGTGAAGGCGTGCAGCAGGAGAGCCTTGACGCTCTGCTGTCTGTGGCAATGCAGTGCGTCTCCTCAAGTCCTGAAGACCGGCCTACCATGCACAGAGTAGTCCAGATTCTCGAGTCTGAAGTAATGACGCCATGTCCCAGTGATTTTTACGATTCTAATTCCGATTGAGCTACCAGGGGAAGAAGGTACACATTGTCTTGCTACCAATGTGATAGGGCGTCACCGGCGGTACTAAACTCAGTTTTACCATACATACACTCGGAGGAATTATATTAATATAATGTGAGGGTCATAATATGTTAATCTTGTTTTATGCTAGTATGGTGAAATCGAGTTCAGGACCACCACGGCCCAATGGCAAATGATTGAGTGGCTACGATCTTTTGGCCCTACCCCACAAATGTTCAATCTTTATGATCTATAAGCCAATCAAAAATAGCTCCTCAACCACAAGTCGATTGCTAAAATGGAACATCTCTGGTAGAATTTTGTCATTAGATGGAAATGGTTGAATTGAGGAAGACAAGTTTGCTTGAGAGCTAAGACTGTCCATTTATGTATTGTAGAATCGGTCTCTTTTCTTTCCCTTCTTTCCGCAGCATTGGCGGAAGTGTATATATTTGATTGTACAAATTGAGACTGTGCTACCATAAATGAGCACTGTGTCGTTGATCATCTTTGTAAAGTCGGAAGTCATCAGAATAATTATATTAATACTCTGTATGACTGTATGTGATAATGTCGTCATCAGTCAGTGTTGCCAAATAGCTGTTGAGTGTTGAGAAACTTTTGGTTTTGGTCAGTTTTCAAAATTCATTAATCATCGTCCTTTTCTAAAATTTCTTTTACAAAAAACCAAAAGTGAAGAAGTTGACGGATTAAAGAAAGTACTACAAACTGAACGTGTTGCTTGTTACAATCAAAGTCTATCTTGTTATAGCCTCATCAAGGATAAACACTAAATTTCAACAAAGAATATGGTCCCTTGTTCGATTGAAATGTAACTGGTACCAAAAGAAAGTGTTTCGCGAGTTCAAAAAGAACGACATTCTTGTTTGACAATTGTGAATTATGATCGTGCAAAAGACGATAAATATCTTTTTCCTTATTCCGAGTTTAGACTTTAGAGGGATGTTAAATTATTTCGCAGTTAGTATAAAATATTACGGAGTAGTAATATGATATGAAACGACACTGAGCATTACTTTGTTCACAAAATGTTCGTCCAAGTAAATTAGTTGGCATCTGCAACATGAGTAATTCACTTACTTTAAGTCCATTAAACATGAATTATAAAAATTGATTATATTTTATTATATCATTTACGTATACCAATTAGACGCACATAAAAAAATCGATTACTCGGTAATTCATAATGACAATGATGATGACAAATTTGATGGAAGTAGCCGTTGCACCTCCCTGAAACCCATTCACATTGCATTTCCCTCATGCTCTGGTATAACATAAAACAAAATTCGTCGTCTTCATTTATTGTCGGTCTTACACTCTTCTCTTTCCGGTCACTCACACCGCACTGCGTACCCAAGAATCAGTACTCTCAGTAACTCAAAACCACACTCTCAGAGCTTCTCAATGGCGAAATTCTCTTCATTTTCATCAGAAGTTGATCAAATTCTTGCAGAAGCTATGGACGACATTGTCCTTGACCAAGTAGCTGCGATAAACTGTTCTTCTTTCACTGATTCTGTTCTCCCTCCTCACATCGAAACCCGCTTTCGAAAGCTCAAAACTTTCCCTTCTTCTAACACCCGACTCGGTCCTGACTCAGCCGCCGAGTCGGGTGACTCAGTTGGTGGGCGTCAGCAGCTTTCTCCTGAGAGTAAAAGAAGTTCGGTTGATGGCGAGGGTAAAATGGTCATTTCACCTTCTGGGGGCACAAAAGTTTCCAACTTTGGGAAGAATTCAGTTGATGGCGAGGGTAAAATGGTAAATTCACCATCTGGGCAGTCAAAAGTTTCCAACTTTGAGGAAAGTTCAGTTGACGACGAGGTTAAAACGGTAATTTCACCAACTGGGCAGTCAAACGTTTCCAACTTTGGGAAAAAATTGGATGATGGGGAGGGTAAAACGGTAAATTCACCACATGGGCAGGTAAAAGTTTCCAACTTTGAGAGATGTTCAGGTGGTGGGAAGGGTAAAAAGGTAAATTCATCATCTGGGTACTCAAAAGTTCCCAAATTTGAGAGGTGTTCAAGTGGTGGTGGGAAGGGTAAAAAGGTAAATTCACAAGGTGGGTATGTTTCGTCTCCATCAGATTCTTCATCTAGGTCAATAGATTCTCCAAATTTGTATGTGAAAAAACATAGTGTGAGGGGTAAAATGGTAAATTCACAACCTAGGTCAGACTCTGAGGAAGAAATAGAGAGTAAAAGTAGTAGTGGGTGCCTTTGTTTTTCTCCGAAACGAGTTTCGAAAAAGAAGAAGAATGGTAGTGGTGGAAGGGTGGGTAGTGGTGGAAGGCTGGGTAGTGGTGAATTAGGGTTTGGGTGGGGAAGAGATGAGGAATTGTTGAGTGATTTGAGGTCGTTTTCGACAAAAGAGCAGAAGAGAAGGATGAAGGAGGCAGTGAAGGAGGAAGAGAAGATTATTAAGGAGGCTGAGAAGATTGTTGAATGGGCTAAACAAGTTTCAGCAAGGATCGATTTCGATATTAGTGATGATGATCTTGATGATGATGATGGTACATTGGGTTATGGTCATAAGTAAGCATCGCTATGGTGGTCATTGAAGTGAGATCGTCTCAAATGAGAATTTGTGTTACGGTTATCTGCTACTACAAAGTATGCTACTCACACTACAAAGTTTACTATATACTCTATACTTGTTCAGTTGTAGTATTAGTTGTTACTCCGTAGTTTTACTTTATTCTATAAGCTTGTCATATAGTTACACCTATAGATAGATAAATATGCTGTTAATGTGGTTTGCTTGTGTGCTGATATACGAATGCGTTCATCTATGAATGTCTTTTTCCTGCAATGAAATTGATTTGCTATGTATTTTGTTGTTTTCGGTTTGAAGGTATGCTGTCATTTGTCATTGGATCATCTGGACCGTGTTCTTTTGGAGTTATTGGAGATGAATTGAACTGAACTAATTACATAATTGAGCTGAGCTGAAATTAAGTCGAAATAAACGAAGCATTATTATGTTGCATGACGTTTAGATAGATACTATCTAGTACGAGTAC
Source organism: Gypsophila paniculata (assembly GCA_032274805.1). Taxonomy (NCBI): domain Eukaryota; kingdom Viridiplantae; phylum Streptophyta; class Magnoliopsida; order Caryophyllales; family Caryophyllaceae; genus Gypsophila; species Gypsophila paniculata. The sequence continues at coordinate 1,356 of JAUEKU010175840.1, read as the reverse complement.
TATGATCGTATGGTGTAAAACATGGTGAAAGTGGGATGATTACATCTTCGAGTCTTAAGTAGGGTGCTAGATTTTGAACATGTAAACTTGATCGAGATTAATGTTTTGCTTGTTTTAGTTGAAATCGACGATTATGAATGTGATAAATCATCTCAGAAGACACATTCTATCCGCGTTTATAGATAGAGAGGTCTTGCATTGCTTCCTGCTTTAGTGAAGTTCTCTATAGTTACTTGGAAATATTCGTCTGCGTATCCATGTGATAGCATTTGGGATCTCAGGACACCATGACACGGTAATATTCGTCTGCGGATCCATGTGATAGCATTTGGGATCCCATGACACCATAATAGAATTTTTTTGGTGCTTTTATCTAATTTCGTGATATAAAGATTTAGAATCGCCAATTCTTAGGTAAGATCAGTAGGTACTTAATTGGAAATTTTCAACCGCGACCCCATTACTAACAGAACTTTCTTAGTCCGCCTATGTATATCATAGACGAATGATTAGGGAAAGGCGAAGTTTGATGTTCAATTCTGACATTGTTAGTGTGTGTTTCAATCTCGTTTTTGTGGTTCATTTTGCTTAAATTCCACAGTTTGTGCACATTTTTACGAGGTGTGACGTTTACAATGGCGTGATGTTCGGTATGAGTACAGTCCAATCTGTTTTTACTTCATCGCCTTGTAGATCATATGTGGTAGCGAGATTATGCCTTTGGAAGGTGTATGTAGCTCTTGAGTAGATTTACATGAGTTGGGGAAATGGTACAGATGGTGTGGTAAAGAAGGGATGCGGTAAAACCCGACAACTTTTTCGAACAAACACAGACTACGGATTTGGAGTCTGAACAAAGAAAGACTGACGGATTTGGGGTGCATGAGGTGCGCATATTCCATCTGAACTCCTACCGAAAATACCCTTCCCCAAATTGAGGTTTGTTGTCGGAGTATGGCAGATCGGCTGTGAGTGTGGTGGGTGTGGATGTTAGGGAAGAAGATAAGTGGGTTTATGTAAAAGGTGATAGGGTAAATGTCTTATACCTATTGTCATTTTGTAAACTATAACTCGGAGGAAGTTTTGTCGATAAAATTATGGTCTTATGGAGTTCTAGTTTAGAGGTCACTAGTCATTTGGCATAGTCGTCCACTCGTCCTTGGTCGATATAGTAGCAAGTACTTTGTATAAGGAAAGGACACGAGTTTATAGGACCCGATTGAGTTGGTCTCGTGGCGGGTTTATTTGCATATAGTCAAGCTATCAATTCTATCAATAAATAAGAAACACAATGTTAAATGACTTAATTGTATACATACAACCGTCTCATATAAATTTACGTCCAGTACAATAGTT
>JAUEKU010175830.1:0-10730 GCA_032274805.1 Gypsophila paniculata | reverse complement strand
CGACCCTCTCTCGTGTCGCCGTCGACCACCACTAATTCAATACCAAAAACAACTTCCAATTATCCCCAATTCAATTTTACATTTTTAGGGTTTCAGCAATTTCTTGTGGTCGGAGGTTTTGAGGCGGCGACGATGGTGGTGGTTTTGAGGCGGATATGATGGTGGTCGTCACAAGTCGGCTAATACAATGGTAGTCAAAAGTTGGTAAGGTCGAGTTTCGTCGGAGGCGGTGGTAGTTATGGCTGCTGTGGTGTTTGTGGTGATGAGTTTTTGGGGAAATATTAATTGACTGTCACTGCGTGTTAGACTTTGTTATTTATAAAATAGAGGAAGTGTTCGTTTTTTTTTTTATTGGCATGCCTTCCTAAGTATGTCTTATTATATAAGTCAGATTCACCATAAAATAACTCATTTACAAAACTTCTCTAATGTAAATTTCTTATCATGTGCATTTTGTAGTTGAGTAAGGACCCAAGACTTGTTTGTACTCTGAAGTAGTAGAAGCCTAACAATCTTAGATTTCATGATTTATTCGGATGCAGATGGTTTGAATTAATACGACCGCTAAAAAGTTACAAGACATTCTTCTATGAGTACACCAATTCATTTCATAGTGCCTAAATTTATCATGATAAATGTAGCTAAATGCATAAAAGTAGTCCATCAAATATATAAGGATGTCCTTGTGAAGCACTTGTGACGCGGGAGGGTATGCTGAGTCCATATTAGAACCGAATAATGATCCCAAGGGTAGATTGTAGATTACAAAAAAGTGCACAAAAAAGTTCACCAACAATTGTAGAGAACTGTCCTTTAAACTACACGTCTTTTCGGAAGCATTACATCTTGATCAAAAGGAAATCCCGACACTTTACATCACAGCAGCTGCTTGCCATGGAATTTGAGGCTGCAAAAGTAACAAGCAAAGTGTAAGTAGCAATAACTTGAGGAGTTGAGGGCAATATCAACACAGATCTCTCTCCAATTTCTCTCCATCCCATAGTTATCGAGTCCATTCCACTAGGGTGGTCAAACGATGTTACGATGTCAAGTTGTCAACTGTATACTACAGCTATTAACTTTTTTTTAAAAAGGTAACATGAAAATACACTGGTAGTTGTTTTGATAGATAGCCATAGGATAGTTAAGGCGGCCTTTCCATGATTACAAATCAAACAACGGTCATTAAAGCTTAGAGAAATGCGGAAGTATATACACAACAATCACTATTGTCAGTTAGAATAAAAACAACAAGAGTCAGCAGAAAAGATAACAGATCACAGCCACAAACAACAAACACAAACGAAATTGTTTTATTCAAAGTGCCCTGTATTTTATCTAAAGAAAGTACTCAAAATTAGATTCTAGTACCGATTCTAGAGCCTCGTCAACCTATCTCTGGATTAGTAAAAGAACATGAACATGAGCACAGTTAGCGTCAGCACTAAGAGAGCTAACAACAATGTTGCTGGTAATCCATAAATCATACACTCTATTAAGTGGCATCTTGTATGTAAACCTCGATGAGAAAGACAACCTCTAATCTGTACCTTACTACAAAGTACAAAACACTACAATTACCATTTAAAATCTAAAGAAACAACAAACACAAACTGAATTGTTTTAACTACAAAAATAGAAAGCATGAAGATTAAAATGAAGGAATCCATATTGAGTCTCGCACCAAACAGAATATTAAATATATCAACCTACCGAAAGTCTCAGAAGGACAAACCGCAAACCACGCACAAACCAAATAAAGATAGAGAGGATCCACACATCAACCATTTTCTTCACCTACTTCCATTATTTCCAATTTGCACAAAAATTTCAATACTATCACCACACATAATAATGCCAAATAGGTCCATAGAATGAAAATATACAAATGTTTAAAACAAGCATAACATCCAATAGGATAATGATTTCCACAGAAAATACAATAATCTGAATAACACTTACTGTTACGTTGAATTTTGGGTGAAAGAGTTATCATTGCTTTTTATCCTCAGCTTTCCGAGGCTACAAAAGCAACACAACGGCAACATATTAGTGAAAGCATCGGTTAAATCAGATAAAATAATCCAACTCTGTTGCATTTTTATTGTAAGAACATAATTTAATCACGGCAAAAGTTCAACAATAACAACAAAACACTAAAATCAAAGAATTACCAAAAATCGAAATTGAATCAATCAATTCAAAATATATTGAATTGAAATCATCATATCCAAACTAAAGATTAAAAAAAAAAAACAGAAAATATTGACCCGGCGATGAATTTTCATGTCAAGACTTGACACCATCATCCAGACACGCAAACAGACTTTCTTACCAGTTACCATGGTCCGAACTTGAAAATTGCACTCATCGCTCACACCTGCAATTTTTTACGTTTGAACCATAGTGTGGACGTGTGATTTACACATTGACCATTGGTCCCGACATGTAAATTCATTGTCTAGCCAATTTTTCCAACCTTTTTAAAATAATCATTGTACATTATTATTTGGTGTTTGCTTGAAATTCCCAAAATGTGACAATTAAACTGATATAATGTGACGGATTCAGTAAGCTAGCCAATCTTGGTTTTTCTTTACCTTTTTTTTTTTAAAAATTTAGTACATGTACTTCGTCTTGATTTGTTGTTTGCTATAATTTTTGTCATTTTGAATGGAATTCAAAGTTTAATATTAGAGTTGTGGAGAGACAAATAAGATGATGGAGAAAAAGAAGAGAAATAAGATGATGGAGAAAAAGAAGAGAAATGCGTTTAGGTAAAAATAAGGCGACGACAAGAAGTATAAGGGCGAAGATGTTCAACAACTCCAAAAACAAAGAAAATGTACCTTAATAGAAGGGGGAGGATGATTGAGCTCATCAAGGGGAATAACAACAGGCCACGCTTCACCAGCATCACGAAACATCTGCTCAGTTTCAAGATACTGACCCTTGTCAAGTATAAGAGACCTTATTGACTGCGCAGAAGTTGTCGAAGCATCAAAAACCTCTTCGACACCATTGACAAAGGTAACCTTGATTTGAGGAGAGTGATCATCTGTGCGACGCTTGACTTGTAATTGGCATGAGGGATTTGATTCCCTCGCTTTTGCGGAACTGCACTGCGCCAAGAACTCCATGCATGCCCCTGCTCGAGCATCCAGGGCGTTGAACTCCACCTTCACCTTTGACAAGAACTTCAACATTTTTCAACTCTTAGTTATCCTTCACGCCTCCTGTACAACCCAAATTTCTTAATAAATAGAACAATTAGTAATAATGTCACTGTGATGGATACATTGAACCACTCCGACCCACCACTTAAAAAATGGCCACATCTAAATTGAATTAATAAAAAAGCCTGAAAATAAATACCTATTACAACGCAAATAATAAATACACGCAAAGCTATGTTCTTTTTTAATTTATTAAATCTTGCCACTCAAAATCCTAAAAACAAAAAACACAATTAACCTGAAATAAAATATGCAACATATTTGCTGGATGCCATGATCGAAGTATCAGTTGGAAACAGTGCTAATCAAACCTGACAGCGTATTACAGCTGCACATTTGATAGTCTTGGCAACTAGCAATGAAACCTATAAATTTATAATGAAAAGATAGCAGCGAAATAGCCATTTGACCCCTAGTAACAGTTACTCTCAATCCAAGCCAACTCTTAAGGATATTTGTACTTATTTCACTATTTGGCTATTTTGGTTCACCATTTGACCCCTCACGCGTGAACCCATCTTTTGTATAGAAAAAGAAACAATTAAACTCACCAATTCCTCATAAACCTTGATCGTGGTTCCTCATTTAAGATAAAAACAAAGAAAAACGAATCAACATCACCAACTCCCCTTAAACTTACCCATTGAACACTTCTCTTGATAAAAACAAGAAACACATCTCCTCTTGTGAACCTTTCACCATAATGACACATCTCTTTGTCCCAAAAGTAAGAGACAAAGAGATGAAGAGCAGCAAGTACAACTATATCATACTCTTACAATTTTATTTAACAACTTCTAACAAATAATTTGCCAGATACACTGTTTTCACCAAAATATTTTGGCCAGAAACAGGGATTTTATCGAAACATTTGGCCCACATAGTGTTTTATCAAAAGTCAAGGCCGGAAAAAATTTTTGTAGAGATAAAGTTGGCCAATTCACAATATAACTCGGTCAACTCAGCTATTCGGGCATTGTCTTTTAAAAACTTCTGTAATTTACCGTGACATACTGCAATGAATCACCTACAGTCGAGTTAAATATAGGTGAGCTTTTAAAATCCCTGATTGACCTTGCTACTTGAGAACTTATAACAGTTACACCAAATAATATAACAGTTACAGCACTAAATAATATAACAGTTACAGCACTAAATAACACATCAGTGCCAAAAGACAAAGAATCAACACAATTTCAGTGTCATCAAGTACAACTCTATATTGTACTCCGTAAGATTTATAACATAGAGACAAGATCTGTAACTTATGCTACCTAAGTTAACCGTTTTAAAAACACAGTAAACCATTTACACCCCCACTTCTTGTACAAAAACCCATAAAAAGCCTATAGAAATGTAGGTTATGCTGATTAACAAATGAAAATCAAGCTACAATAGTCTTAATGGCTGTAACATCACTCCGAGTGTCTTATTACCAATTTGTCATTTTTTGTGCCAATTTGGCTACTTAGCGCAGAGATAGCAGCATGATATCAAGATTAATTAATCTTCATAGAGAAATAAAACTCAAACAAAACCATATACACTCATAAGTTCATGATATGATTTAGACAACTCATACAACAAGATTCATATAACGATACCAATAATTCAACAAACTCATAAATCATTCAAACCCTAATTCCTAAAAATACAATCAACTAATCAAAGACTAAGAAAGCATCTAGTTACCGTATTATGACGATAGCCGAATTAGTCGGTTGAAATTTGCGATTTAAAATAGCCGTAGTTACTAAACTGAAATGAGGGGATTGTGTTTAATTACTTGTCTAGAATGCCAAGATGGGATAACAAGAAAGATTAAGGAGGAAATTTGGGGATGATAAAAATGAACGGGAAGTACAGAGAGTGTCAAAATGACATAGGACTATGTTGCGCCTGAAATTGAGCCTAGGGTTTCGACTTTCTAGAGTCTTATATGCGCATTAAAGGAATAGATTATATTTAATCAGTAGGTCTCGTGTGATGACCGTCTCACATACATTGAAGAAATAAAATAAAATCTATCAAGGAAGAAAACTAAGTCTTTCATGAGAGAGATCTCACAATAAACTTTTTATGAGACCGTCTCACATAAGAATTTGTGATATTTAACAACTATGGTTTAAAATAATAAACCTTGTTACTAACAAATTGATGAAATTTGAAAATTTAACGTAACTAGAAATTTTAAAAAATTTTTAAAAAAATAAAAAGTTTCCTTTTTCTTTTTTTTTTTTTTAATGATGAACTAAATAAAAATACGGGAATTACCGTTCCTTTTTCTACAACTACACTTGTGCTCCTGGAGTTGCTTGACTCTTTTTCAATTTGACCTTAGTCGATAATTTTAACCTTGTTGAGATTTACTTCGGAGTACTCCGTGTTTTAGGAACAACTTCATCAATGAAACCAAACGGCATTTATAATGAATATACAATATTGAAAACAAATAGGAAAAAACCAAAGAACTGAATGAGAGATCGTTCGCCTAAACTAATGTAAGAAAAAGACGGAGGGCACCAGAGTACAATGTATCATGTACAATATACCTACAAGGCCACAACACGTACTCCATCTTCATTAAGAAGAGCACCTCTCCATTTCTTCGGAAGAAATGAAGGTCCATTTTCTATTCTAAGGGATTTAACAGTCACGAAATATAACATATCTATTTCCAAGGTTCATTTTCTATTTTAATGCTCGACATGTATTCTAGGAACGATCTAAAGATTCATACCTCCATGAATGACCTAAAACAAAGAAGACAACAGAACCAAGTAAGAAAATTCTTGTATTAGACGGTATTGTAAGACCAATTCACTCGTAACCATTTATTTCATTTATGTACCCTTTTCAGTGACAATTGTGATACTGTATTGTCGCAACCATTTACATAATGTTTGTATTCAAAATGACGACACTAACTATTTTCATCTAGTAACCACTTCAACTCTAGATTATAAAAATGGTGTCACAATAATTATATTGTGAAACCGTCACACACAACACAAGAGACCTACTTAAACAGTCAAACTCGTAAGGTAGTAGACCTACAACGGTAAGATTCGAAACATCACACAAACCCTAATTCAACTAACAATACAATCAATCAATTAAAATTAAAACGAAGTAGTATAAGACTATGAAAGCGGATATCTAGTTACCTTATTACCACGATAATCCCGAATTAATCTTCTCTTTGGTTGAAATTAGTTTTGATTAGTGAGCTAAATTGAGAGTTTTTTTTTTTTTTTTGGGGGGGGAAGAAAAATAGAAAAATTGAGGAGTAAATATTTATAGTATATGACTTTATGAAATTTAGAGGTTTTATCGGAATAAACTAATAAAGAGATTAAAAATAATTATAGGAATTATTTTGAAAATTTTAATTATACATAAATTAATAGACTAAATTAATAAAAATCATTTGAGAAAGTAAATGAGAACACGATACAAAGTTTAAAAGAAAAAATATGCCCGTACGGTTTTTAACACAAAATTACTAAAAACTATTTTCTATTAAAATCTAACACACGTCAAGCAATTTTAAAAATTACGAGGTGATCTTTCTTACTCACAACATCGGGGTGTTACTTGTTAGTTGTTTACCTTTTTTCTTGTTTTAATGACATTATTTGTGGTAGGCTGAGTAAAACATGAAAATATTCGATTCGATTACATATCCAATATGTATGGATCTAAAATTTTAGATAATTGATTTAAAATTAGTTATCTTTGGAGCTAATATCTTATTTGATCTTTCTGGACATTGGATCAAAATATTAGATTTTGAAAACGTGAATATTCGAGTTCGATTAGAAAAAATATCTCCTTTTATATATTTATTAATTCATTTAAATCATTATGAAAATTTAATTTGATACTTATATCTAAATTTTTGGAACATCGAACCAAGAAGTGTGAAAATATACAAACAAAAATGTGAAGGTAGTAGAGTTATAATGCCATGAAATTTATAAGTCAAACTTAAAAGAAAGCAAGGCTGGAAAAAATCTTCACGCAAAATGATAAACGTAAAAAGTGTTAATATCTTTATTCAAATAAATATTGACGTATAGATATCCGACAAAATTTACGTATCCCATTCGAAATATTTTGCATATCCAAATACTGGGTATCCAAAATATGTGCCGTACATAGGTGTCTAATCCGAATTAGGGTATGTTCTTCAATATTGAATAAAGCTGAACTGTATTCTAACAGAGCTGAAATTAATTGAAGAGAGTTGAGTTGAATTAAACTGAATGAAAATGAAGTTGAACTAGGCCCGTAAAACTAGGAAGGCAGCAGAGTGTGATGTTGATGAGCACAAGTGCACAACTCCAACAACCCATACTAGTGCAGTAGTGCTTCCGTTGTTGGGCACAAATACCTATGAAACGGTTTTAAGTTTGCGAAAAATATACACAAATTATATAAACATGGTGTTCATACCTTCTCTAGTCTCGTACTCTCATACGCTCATCACACTGGAGAGTTACTCAAAATTATAAGGTTTAAAGAAAATCATGAACTACAACTATTGCTAAGGCCCAAGGGTAGAGCCGTATAGGTGGAAAAAAATCATCAATTTTACGAAATCTTGGACTAAAACCCTCTAACAAGAGACTTTTGTGGTTTTCGATTTCACATATCTACTTTTCACTGGCTAGAGATGCTCTGGTGGAAATCTTAACAGCATCATAGTAATCTCTCTTGAATATCTGATCCAATTCCCTCCTCAGGTGCTCCTTTAGCATCAAATTTCATCCGATCATACAACCCCTTCAGAAGGTCCTCAAAAACCTTTCATCAAGCATTCTTGTGGAAGTCCAGACTGCCGATTGGATCGAGAAACTTGTTTTCGCCACGGCTCATTGTGCAACTTGTAATGCAGGATCTATTCAAAAAAAGAAAAGGTTGTCATCTTCTAAAAGGTACTCCGTATTATTTTGGTTAAAGGGAGTGGTAAGGACAGTCATGATGCTGTTGGGTTTCAAACCACGTCAGGACTTTCAGGAGCATCACTCCTCAACGGCTTCTATTCTAAATAAGATTTACGATATCCAAATCGTCACACTAAACCCTCATACAGAAACTGTTTAGTCTCAAAGACTGTGTTAGCTTGGATACCTCTACCCTTCATACAATCGTTCAGAACTAAACAAAAACAAATGAATAAAGATAAGAAAACTACACCAATCATAGTTGACAAAATTTGGCAAGGCTCACACGAAAAAGATACCTGTATGAGTGTGGCAAATACATCATCTTCACCCATACGCAACAGCCCTACAGCCCAATCATCCACATGCCCAAACGTAGATTTCTGTCTGTCAGCCTCACGTAAGATAGAATCACGATACAAGAACCGCTGCATGACTCTCTGCACATTAGCTAGCTTGAACTCTATTTCCGTTGCATTAAATCCCTACAAATGAAACAGACAAACCAGTCAGACCAAGCGATAATCTTATACTCCCTTCATTCATTTGGATTCACAACACTTCCTTTTCAGCGCCATTCAAACCAATTCACTATGTTTCTATTTTTCGGTAAATGTTGATCGTAGAAAGAGTAAAGACAGATATACCTTCTCTATAGTTGTGACTAAATTTAAATTATCCTCTCTATCCACTTAGCATACATACTCTTCCCACTTACACAAGCATTAGTGTTTGACAAATGAAAAAGTGTGAATTCAAATAAATGGAAGGAATGCAACACAATCAAGGCTGAATGCTCAACTGATACGGAAGGTAACTGGATAGAACATTACCCTGAGAATTTTAATCAAGCTTGGAACTTTATCCTCCTCAATCCGAACAGCAAAACTGTCATAATTGAGCACATTCTCGTATGGAAGGAAAATGCCATCCTGACAAAAGACAAACAAGAGTTGGTGAATATATTTGTCCAAGAACTTATCATACTTGCCAATCACAAGAACAGTAAGCTAAATAATAAACATACATGTAACCAATTCATCAAAAGAAAAGAAGCAAAAGGAGGATAAGTGATTCTAGATGTTTTAGAATCTAAGGCATATACGTCCATCAATAACATCTATCGAGGTTACTGTAACCAAAAACAGGTACTGTATGAATTATCTCGAACTACTAGCCATTCTAACTTAGTATAGAAGCACAAGTGCACAACTAGTACTCATAGTTCAAAAGGCAGAAAGAAAAAGTACTCCATAGTTCAAAAGGCAGAAAGAAAAAGTACTCCATAGTTCAAAAGGCAGAAAGCGAGAGAACATAGTCATGCATAGTTAGGAGGTGGTGGGAAAGGGCACATGTTAAGCACAACTAGTACTCCATATAACACAGAATATTATGCCCTACAAGGATAAAAGAAAGGTGGCCCTCATGCAAGGTTGGGCTCGATTACTTCGTGTTCGGTACATGTTAAGATTCGTTCAGCAATGTCTCAAGGGTGATTTATTGTTAGATTTCAGGTGGTCACATTCAAACTAAGAGAATTTAAGACATTTAATTGTTCAGGTATTCAAACAAATTTTATGATGAAAGCAGCTAAATTACTCCATCCCTCTGATTAGCATTCAAGCAAATTGGTAAGCAGAAAGTGCCCCTTCAAATTTCAAACTCAGTGCAGAACAGCCTCAACTTCAGTTACACTCTATGTTACTTTTTGACAAGATCAAAAGTATCCATTACGGATACGCCTCCACATATGGGAAAAGCTATTAAATGCAAATCTTTATACTTTTGGCTTAAAATGTAATGTCCAAGCGTAATACCCATGTCCAAGTGTTGACATGGGTAAACGAAATAATGTGAAAAGTCGGATCATTATAGCTTACCCTACTCAAAATTGCTATAATATTGTTTTTGCATGAGGATCCCTACTCAAAAAAAAAAAACCAAAAAAGAAAATAAAAGAAAAATAGCAAGCCATCTGTATAAAAATCCCAACATGTGAGAATAGAGATGTCAGTGGGACATGAATAAGCGGGTATAAGCGGGTATTGCACCGCACCCGCCCCAGTTGGGGTGGATATTGGGGTGAGTTTGACGGGTGGTTGGGCGGGTGTGGGGGTCAATTTTGCACCCGTCGTGGGTGGTGGGGAGGAGGTGGATGTTTCTTATCCGCTTAATACCCGCCTACCCGCATAAAGTAAATATGTTTTAAGACATATTACTTTAAAATGGGTATTTTACTTTTATTATTGAAAATTCATTATAATTTTTCTATTATTGATCAAATTAAAAGTATTATGATTTTTTTTTTATAATTAGAACATTTTCAAATGTCCACCCGTCATGGGTGGTGGGGCAGGTACGGTTTTTAAAACTTCCACCCGCCATGGGTGGTGGGGTGGAAGTTTTCTTTGGTGGGTACGGGTGCGGGGGAGCCTATATCCACCTCCGCTCCGCCCAATGACATCCCTATCTGAGAAAGCTTTTCTCGACTTTGGCATGAGGATTAGTATAACCCTGTTGGGCTTTAAATCACCTGAACAATCAC
>JAUEKU010175819.1:0-10485 GCA_032274805.1 Gypsophila paniculata | reverse complement strand
GAACAACTCTGGAGAACTAAGGTGACCCAATCCCAATGCGTAGCCCCTTCCGGGCTCATCTGATATAGGGCACCTATAACTTTACGATTTAAATGCGTTGATTCACCGGCTCCGAAGAAACACATTGACAAGATTTTTGCAACGACACGGAATCCTGGGTGGGGAATCCGGGAGGGTTTTTAAGAGTCCGTAGAAAGAGGGTGATGTGTTAGCTCGTGCCAAAATGTCAACAGCCGATGCCCCTCAAACTGAGCTCGATCATGCTCCGTGAGCTCATCATGACGGACCACCTCGAATACCTCAGCTAATGCCGAATGAGACATGCTATATTGCTTATTGGTTTTTTGTCTTGTTTGTTTGTTTTTTTTTATTTGTTTTTTTTCCCGTGAAGGAGGGGAGGCAGCTCGCGGCTGGGTCGTGGGTAGATCGCGGGCAGGTCGCGGGTTAGCGCTGACGGTTTTGTTTGATTAAAAACACCCATTCAAAGAAAAATAAAAATAAATAAAACGAAATATGAACAAAAAACGAATAAAATGAGTCAAGGGTTGCCTCCCCGAAGCGCTTTTGTTTAACGTCGTTTGCTCGACGAAAGAACAAGCTCAACCCTCGTAAGTGGGGTCGTAGAGATCCAGCAGCTCTACGATCTCCTTGTCAAAACCATCGTAGTAGGGCTTCAGCCGTTGCCCGTACACCTTGAGGACCTTTCCCGTCATGGTATCCTTTATGTCAACTGCACCATGAGAGTAAACATTAACGATATCATAAGGACCAACCCAGCGGGATTTCAACTTAGCGGAAAAAAGTCGAAAACGGTATTGGAATATGAGGACTTTTTGGCCGATCTTGAAGTCCCTTCTCAATATCATCTTCTCATGCCAAGCCTTCGTCTTTTCCTTGTTCGTTGTCGCGTTCTCATACGATTCAAGTCTCAACTTCTCTAGCTCTTGCAATTGGAGCTTCCGATGTGCATATTAAAGCTTTTGATCGCACAATACGCCCTATGTTCCAGCTCAACGGGAAGGTGACATGTTTTCCCGAACACTAAGTGATAAGGAGACATACTGATTGGAGTTTTATAGGCTGTTCGGTAGGCCCATAGTGCGTCGTCGAGTCTCAAACTCCAATCTTTCCAATTCGGATTCACCGTCTTCTCAAGGATTGACTTCACCTCTCTATTCGAGACCTCTGCTTGACTATTGGCTTGCGGATGATAGGCAGTGAACACATTATGAGTGACAAAGTACTTCTTGAGTAGAGTATTTATCGTTTTGTTAACAAAATGGGTTCCACGATCGCTTATCATCGCCTTTGGGATTCCAAACCTTGCAAATATATTCGCCTTGATGAACTTGGCGACTACATTCGCATCATCCGTCTTAGTGGGGATAGCTTCAACCCACTTAGATACATAATCAACGGCCAGCAATATGTATAGACTGTTAAAGGAGGGCGGGAACGGTCCCATGAAGTCGATTCCCCGTACATCAAAGATCTCACAATTGACCATATAATTCTGAGGCAACTCATTCCGACGCGAAATATTACCTACTCTTTGACAATTGTCGCAGCTTTGACAAAACCCGTGAGCATCACGAAATAGAGTAGGCCAATAAAATCCGCAGTCAAACACTTTCTTTGCCGTACGCTTTGCATTGAAATGCCCTCCGGAAGCATGAGAATGAGAAAATGAGAGAATAGATGTCATCTCATTCTCGGGAATGGATCTCCTTATTATCTGATCACAACAATGTTTCAACAAGTATGGGTCATCCCACACGTAGTACTTAGCATCACTACGTAGCTTAACCTTCTCAAACATGGAGAAGACCCGAGGGAACTTTTCGGAGAACAAGAAATTCACCAAGTTAGCATACCATGGCTCCATAGATCGAAGGGCATATAAATTCTCGCCGGGAACACTAGTAGAAAAAAACCCTATCGTGGCGGTTGTAAATCACGTTTTGTGGCGGTTTTACATAGTCGTATATATGGGATTCGTATATTTTTCATGGCGGTTTTAAAACCGCCACTAAAGTAAATATTCGTGGCGATTCCTTCAAAAAACTGCCACTAAATGTCAGGTCTTTTGTGGCGTTTCTTACTAGAAACCGCCACAAATACCCATTATGAACTAACAAATTTATGGCGGTTGTTCCTTAGAACGGCCACAAACTGATCAAATTTAGTGGCGGTTGTTTGTGGGAACCGCCACAAATTAGCTGTTTTCTTCATCCGTTTTGTGGCGGTTTTTACCTAGAACCGCCATAATAGGCTCTAGTTTTTACACTTATTGTGGCGCTTTTTGCTTACAATCGCTACAATAGGTTATGATTTCCAAACAAAATTAAAAATTGCTTTCAAAATTATGGCTCCTCCAAATAAATTTACGAATCTAAATTTTAATAATGTACCTACAACGATATCCTTAAATAATACTTTAAAGAATTCGAAGGCTAGAACTTTAATATCACCCAATACAACAAATGTATGCGTCTCTAGTTCAAATTAAATGCACCCACTACAATACCAATATTAAACAACAACCAGCATTGTTGTCATCACTGGAGCCTACTTTAACATCGTCAGATGGTGGTGTTGAAATATCATTAGCAGATTCAAGGCGACGACGGAAAGTATGGGTGCGTTTCTTTTGTAACAACATGGGCAAGACCTTGAAAGCGAGACGAGCCATAGTATTCCATTCAAGAATGCTTTTACAAGGTAGCGTGCAATACTACAAATTGGATACAACAACTGAAACTAGAAACAACAAACATAATACTGAAGAATACACCAAAAATCATATGCAAAGCATACATAAGTGAAAATGAAAGGACATGGGAGTACGACAAGTAATGTAAGACAAGACAAGCAATGACTTAAAAGATGAGACTACATGTAAAAGGGGTTAAGCACAACAGCGCAAGAGTAATGTGGGGAGTGAAAATATAAAGTAAAAACCACAGATGGAGAATGGGCATAAGATGTAGAGAAGATGAACGCCCATTTAAAGAGGACCAGGTCCAACGTATAAATACGAACGCACGGTGACATAATATAGTCTATTAATATTAACTCAGCGACTATAAAGAGGTCTAACGTATGCAACATTTTCATACTGTTTGCAAGTGACCCATAATTGAAAGAGGAACCTCCTTTTACAACTTCATGAAACAAGAAGTTCAGAGGGTTCCCGAGCCATTCAGTGTGTATTCTCGGCTCCGTCAGTAGTACAATGACATCATGGGACACACAGATTAAGTATTCAACACAATCGCTCACAACTCCAACGTAAATCCTTTTTAATCGAGAAATGTCATGAAAAGTACCTGATTGTGTGCCCTCGAACCAAGATGTGGTGAAGCAATTCTTATGAAGTTCATAGGCTCCATACTAGCTATTTTACCAATAAACTTCTGTTCATCAACTTCTTGGGTTTGCCTAATACACTCCAATTCTCGGTGTGCTTTGAACAATTCACTCACATAATTGCTTCCATAAAGTAGTGCGATAGCATATCTCGTAATCAGTCCTCCTAGTGAATGACCTACAAAATAAATCTTTCGGAGATGCGTATAACGCAGAATCACTGAGAAGGTGCATCTTGGCTATTCCACTTGACGTCCTCTGGGAAGATGCGTGTAACACAGATCCATTTTACGCTCATTTTGGCTATTCCATTTGACGTCCTCTGAGAAGGTGCACACGGATATGATAAACAGATTGGCCTAATAAACACAAACAATTTTACGAGTTAGAGAGCAAGAATGAGTTTTACAACTTGACACAATTGATACAACTTTTGTTCCAAAGGGCTTACATCCTTTAGGTCCATCATTAATCACAATCCTAAGCCATGTTCAAGGCCACTCTGTTTAGTGACAAGCTTTGCGCTGTATATTTCAACTACAACAAATAACATTCAGATTTAACCCCCTCGGGAAACGTATAAGAAGTTTAATCATAAAATTCTCAACAACGAAGAACATACATCAACGAAAATTACACAAAGATAAAACAAAAACGAAGAGCATAAAAATTGTTACGAAGTATCATATAATTCAACTACGACAAAATTTAACTCAATTAATCGCAATTTAATCAAAATACTCACAAAACAAAGATAATTAAGCAACATACTACAAAAATCAACGAAAATAAACGAAATTTGACCTAAAACTAGTTTATATCACTTAATTACCAAAAATCAACGAAATCAATAATAAATTTGACTTAAAAATAGTTAATTAACATTGAATTACCAAAAAATCAAAATCAATGATAAATTTGACCTAACAATGTATTGTTACCATGAATGCTACAACTTAGAAACGTATTTAGTAAGCAGATCGTCGACATAATTTTTAGGAATAGAAAATGACCTAGTATCCGTTTGTAGTGGCAGTTGAATCAGTAGCCTCGAGGTTGTTATAGTATCCTGCAGGACCAGTACGATGATTTAGTTTGTGTTTCAAGTTATCATACTGATATGTATTTTTTACCGATGTGTAAGATTTTGAAAATTTAAACCCAAAGTTATAGTGAGTAGGAAACCTTTCACATGCCACGCTAATCAAATGATGGGAAATTGTCTGATGTTGCAAAGTTGTATAGCCATTTTCGCGCTTCAACGATGAGCTGCAATCAACATATACAAGCAGAAATAACGAACAGAAGGAGTCAAATCAAGCAGAATATAGAGACCAGGGAACCACTGAAGAAAATTTGGAGGAATGGTTACCTCATCATTTGAAACATACTCGTTCAGTACTGAGTCAAAAACAAACTCACGCCTCTCCACATATTTCGTTAGATCAACCTAATAGAAACCAAAACTAGATTAAGCTCTAGTTGACTATTAAAAAGTATGGGAAAAGAGTACATGATAATATGATATTGTTAAGCATATCAAACCACATCAGGAAGATGTCAAGCATATCAAGCCAAATCAAGAAGCATGATCTGCAGTTATCTCCTTCCTCCTTCTAATCGATTCCCGAGCTGTAATCTCTCCCACAATTAAGGGATGTACATATTTACTTGCCTCTTTTGTATTAGTGTTCATACCTTATGCACTGTATATAAATAGTATGAGATATAATGTAATTATCAATCAAGAAAAACAAAAAACATTTTTATACATAAAACTTATATGGTATCCCGATCCATCTCGATCCTACCGATTATCGTCCTCCTTGTTCTTCACGCGACACCCATGGCAGCCACCAACATTCCAAACCCCGATGAACCCTCCAAACAACTGCTGTCCATTTCGTTCCCGACATGTATCAAACTTACCCCGACAACGTATCGCTCCTGGCAATACCAAATCACTCGTCTCCTTCAAGGTTATGGCCTTTTCTCCTATCTTGACGGCACCAATCCACCACCACCTACCACAATAACCCCCCTGCCACCACTGAAACACCCAAACCAGATCCTGTTCCTAACCCTGCCTATGTCACCTGGTTCAAACAAGACAACCTTATCTTAGGAGCCCTCGCTGGCACGCTCCATGATTCAATCTCCACCATTATCCTTGACGCCACCACATCTCGCGACGCTTGACAAACACTAGCTAACACCTACGCCAACCCGTCCCGAGGACACATCCTGCAGATTAAAGACCGTCTCCGAAACATCTCGCTCGGTGACAATTCCATTTCCGAATACATGCTCTCCATCAAAGCGTGCACCACCCAACTTGCTCAACTTGGAAAGCCGATGGATGATGAAGACATAACCACCCAAATTATTAATGGTTTGCCTGAACACCTTTGCAAACTCGTCATCGATGCAGTTCGGGCCCGTGACACACCAATCTCGTTTGAAGCCTTCCACGAGAAGTTAATTCAACATGAACTAACCATCAAACGAGACCCCCACAACACTGCTTTTCCACCCTCTGCCCATGCGGCCTCCACTCGTCCCTACACCCACAACACACCCAAATACAACAATTCAACCAACCATTCCAACCATTTCGTCTCAAACCGTAATCAGGGTCTTCCACTAACAACCCAAAACCCTTTAAGGGCAAGTGCCAATTCTGCAGGGCAGTGGGTCACGTCATCAGCGACTGTCCCGACTTCAAAAAAGACTACCCCAACGTCATATTCCCACCTCCTCCCAAGCAGCCTCGGCCTCATGCCCACACCGCGGCCGTGCCCACCACCCCCACTTCGTCCTATCTGATTGACAGTGGTGCCTCGCACCACATCACCAACGACCTTGCTAATCTCTCCCTCCACACCCCATATGAGGGACCCGATGATCTTATTATCGGTGATGGCTCTGCACTACCCATCACTCACCACGGTTCCTTCTCCATACCCTACTCCCCTCACTCTCTTTTATTTAACAATGTGCTCGTTGTTCCATCTATTTCTCGCAACCTGTTATCCGTTTCTCAATTTTGTCGCGATAATCATGCTGTTGCCCTTTTCTCACCCACCTCTTTTTGTTTTAAGGCACTTTTGACGGGTGATATACTCCTTCAAGGTCAGTTTCGCGATGGCGGTTATCAATGGCAACCACCCACTCCACCACCTCAGGCCTATTCTTCCACCACCATGTCCCCAGGCAGTCTGTGGCATGCTCGCTTGGGACATCCCTCCACCGCGACCCTGAAGCTTTTAAACTCTCTTTATAATTTAAGAATTTCTGATTTTTCGCATTGTAATTCCTGTTTGATCAATAAAAGCCACAAATTACAATTTAAAACATCCACACTCCGCTCCTCTGCCCCTCTTGATTTAATATACTCTGACGTATGGACCGCTCCTATAGTGTCTCATGACTCCTATAAATACTATGTCTTATTTGTTGATCACTACACTCATTATTTTTGGCTTTACCCAGTTAAAAACAAATCCGACACATTACTTGTATTTCAACGATTCAAAGCCACCGTTGAAAAATATTTTCAAAAGTCCATTCGACAATTTTACTCCGATAATGGTGGTGAATTTATTAAGCTCACTCCAATCCTTCACGACAATGGGATTTCGCACCTCACTTCCCCACCCCACACCCCCGAGCATAATGCATTCGCCGAACGACGCCATCGCCACATCGTAGAAACTGGTCTTGCTCTCCTCCATCACGCCCAAATGCCAACCGTCTTCTGGCCCTATGCCTTTGCCACCGCGGCCTATCTTATCAATCGTCTTCCCACTCAAACACTCCAAAAGAAGACCACAAACTTCACCCCTTCGGTTGCCTATGTTTCCCATGGCTACGCCCATATAACAAACATAAACTCGAACCAAAATCTCAACCGTGTGTCTTTGTTGGCTATTCCACCACCCAAAGTGCTTATCTATGCTATGAACCATTAAACAAGAAGCTCTACACCTCCCGTCATGTTCGCTTCATCGATCACGAATTCCCGTATGTCTCCCTCGTCAACACCACGCACTCTTCAACTCCCTCACCTAACCTATGGTGCCATCTCACTATTCCTCTGATCGACCCCCCAATCCCGCTCTGTCAGTCCTCTCCCCAACCAACCCCCACCACCTCCCGGCACTCCTCAACCCCTGAAGTCACATCTTCCACCAATGATACACCACAGTCCACTCCTCCACCACCACCACCTCCTAGACCCACAACACGTTTATCCAACAATATAGTTAAGCCCAACCCAAAATATGCCCAACCTACTTCCCTATCCTCTCCGCATATCACTCCAAACACTACAAAACAAGCACTCATTGACCCTCGGTGGCGGGCCGCAATGACTGATGAACACCATGCACTCTTCCGTAACCGCACCTGGTCTCTTGTTCCTCGTACACAAGCCTAGAATGTTGTAGGCTGCAAATGGGTTTACCACGTAAAGTACAATCCGGACGGTACACTAAAACAATATAAAGCCAGACTCGTCGCCAAGGGCTTTCATCAACGTCCTGGTGTCGATTACTCGGAAACATTCTCTCTAGTTATCAAACCCGCAACGCTTTGACTTGTACTCTCCATCGCTGTGTCTCAACAGTGGCACCTTCATCAAATTGATATTAATAATGCTTTTTTGCAGGGACACTTAACCGACGCGGTCTTCATGGAACAACCCCCGGATTCGTCGACACTGATAAGCCCGATCATGTATGCAAACTCCACAAGGCAATCTATGGACTTAAGCAAGCCCCCCGAGCTTGGTACACCGAGCTCAAAACGTACTTATTATCTCTTGGGTTTCGAAATTCCGTCTCTGACCCATCACTGTTCATTTTACGCAGCATAACCAACACCCTCTTTGTACTTGTATATGTCGATGACATAATCGTCACGGGTCCCAACCTCTCTCACATTCGGGACTTCATCGACCGCATCTCGCAAAAGTTCTCACTCAAGGATCTAGGACCTCTTTCCTTTTTCCTTGGCGTTGAAGTCACCCTAACAAAAAATGGGTTACATCTCAACCAAACTACATACCTCTCTGACCTCCTTCACAAGTATAATATGCATGCAAGCTCCCCTGCTACAATACCGATGGTAGCCCACCCTCCTCTCGTAAAGGAACCTGAACAACCTGTCGAAAATATTGAAGACTATCGAGCTATTGTGGGCAGCCTTCAATATATCTCACTCACCCGACCTGACATTGCCTTTCCCGTCAACAAACTCGCTCAGTTTCTGACCCATCCCACCTCGAGTCACTGGACTGCCCTCAAACGTCTACTTCGATACTTAAATGGCACTGTACATCTTGGCATACACCTCAATCGCTCAACGCCCCTAACTCTCCATGCGTTCTGTGATGCCGATTGGGCCGGGGATCCCGAAGAATACATATCTACCACAGGCTACCTCATATACATTGGCAACAACCCCATCTCATGGTCGTCAAAGAAACAAAGAGCTCTCTCACGGTCCTCAACTGAGGCCGAATTTCGAGCTATAGCTGACACCACCTCCAAAGTACAATGGCTCGTCTATGTTCTCACCGAGCTGGGCTTCTCCAAGACATCCTCACCAATCATCTACTGTGATAACCTCTCTGCAACCCACTACTCGGCTAACCCCGTGTTTCACTCACGAATGAAACATTTAGCTCTCTTGTTTCACTTTGTCAAGGAACAGGTACGACAAGGATCAATACGCATTCAACATATTAATGGGAGTGATCAAGTCGCTGATACACTAACGAAGCCCTTGCACAAGCCACGATTCTTCGAACTCTCATCCAAGATTGGCCTCCGTCTACAACCGTCCATCTTGCGCGGGAGTGTTAAGCATATCAAACCACATCAGGAAGATGTCAAGCATATCAAGCCAAATCAAGAAGCATGATCTGCAGTTATCTCCTTCCTCCTTCTAATTGATTCCCGAGCTGTAATCTCTCCCACAATTAAGGGATGTACATATTTACTTGCCTCTTTTGTATTAGTGTTCACACCTTATGCACTGTATATAAATAGTATGAGATATAATGTAATTATCAATCAAGAAAAACAAAAACACCTTTATACATAAAACTTATATCTATAGCATACCGTTCTTTTCATTTCGCTTATTTAGGCCCATTTGGCTATTATGTGAGGAGAGAAAAAAAAAGGTTAATTAGGTGAACTTAAGGTCATACATTACGAAATGTAGTTGTATGGTGGTATTGATTCATACTATAATATAAAGTCAGCTATTATTTAGATTACTTTTCACATACGGTGTAGTTAAGGACGATGATAGGTGCAATCACGATGGAATCGAGTTTTTTTTGAAACAGAAAATTCACAACATACGAGAGGATACTTTTTTCATTTGATGAGGCTGTTTAATCTAACTCTAATTAATTTAAAATTTTGATAATTTTTGTTCTACGTCACGTCGGCGGAATGAGGGACACCCTCACAATAGACTTTATAACAAATTATAATCATGTCCATAATGACATCATTAGACTCTTCTTTTTACCGTTGAAAGTTTATGCATTCAAAGCCGTTTTGTTTGACTACTCATAGTCCATAACATAATATCTTACCTTGATCAGAATATACATAGACCACTTCACACTGTAGGTCAACATTCTGTTTCTCAGGCGAGACAGCTTCAAAATACAGTCGCGGTAACCTAAAAAACCTCGATAAATCAGCTGCTTAGGGCCGTAAGTATTATGATGAGATACTGGCTGCAGTCTTCAATGATACTGTGGTTGGTAATTAGCTCAGAGGCACAAACCAAGAGTTTAATCAAGTGTAAGCAGCATGAACAGCAAACTCTTCTCGAGTTCAAGCGCAGTTTTATTCGAGACCCTATGCACCGTCTTTCATCGTGGGTTGGTGAAGACTGCTGTTAGTGGAGAGGAGTCAGCTGTGATAATGTCACTGGAAATGTCATCAAGCTTAATTTACGCAGTTACCCGTATGACAGTAACGACATTGATGTCAGCTGCATCAGCAAGCAGGAATCTGGTTTAGTATCCAATGGTCTCAGTTCAGCTTTGGTAGAGCTTAAGCATTTGACCCACCTCGACTTGAGCTGGAA
>JAUEKU010175808.1:0-10732 GCA_032274805.1 Gypsophila paniculata | reverse complement strand
ATAGTAAGATCAACCTATTTCATCCTTTCGGAAAGGTGAAAAAGTAATAGTGCTGAGATTCGGACCCGTGACCTCTGGTCACATGGCTCTGATACCATGTCACAGAACCAACTCAACCACAACCTGGTGATGGTTGGAGTCCCCAAATCGATTTTTGTACATCTCTAACATTTATTATTTTCAATTAGATACTGCTATCAATTGTATGCGAATCTAAACTAAACCAATGTTTCGATTCAGTTTTGAGTCTCCAAGTTCAATAAATTAATCATCTTCTTTAATTAATCAATTGTGTGAATATGCATATTACTATAAAAATGCCTTCAAAACAGGTTATAAATGATCTTAGAAACCAGATTATAGCTAGTCTGTATTTCAGTTGCCATAATTGAGGTAAATTTAGAACCCTATTTTTCCTTAATCTGCTCGTCTCGTCCATTGAAATGCTGCAATTTTGGTTTATATTTTGATGTTAATTGATTCTAGTAAAAAAATCAATTATCATATCTTGTTGCATGAAAACTTTAAAATTGATTGATTTTAATTTTTATTGTTGATGCTAACAAATTTTAATTTTCCTAATTTTATTCAATTAATTGTGAAATTATTTATTATATTCATTGTCAATAGATTATTTGAATTTATTAAAGGAAAATTAACAGGAATAATCTCAACTAACACCCGTCTTCCACGAATAATCCAAACTGAAAACAATCCCAAAATAAACCCAAATATTATATCACCCTTTCAATAATATATCGAGTGACTTACAACCTTTGTAGCCGGTTATTAAAAACATATAAACCTTAATTTATTAACTTTAATTCATTTTTTTTTTTTTTGAAAGTTCATGCATCCTCCTCTTCTTCATTCATTCTTAATCTACTACGGAGTACCTTTGTTTCACAAGCTTGATTTTATTTAAAACCCTAAAAAAATAAATACCAGAAAAAATCCAAAAAAAATTGACATTAATATCCCCAAAATCGACACAAAAGTCCCAAAATTGAAAATTTACACAATTCACAAACTCTTTCTTTTCAAAAGAATTAATTCATACATGACAAGTGATTAAATTACCTACAAATGATCTTTCGAATGACTGAAATTCAAAAAAACCCCAAATTTTAGGATCCGTGTTTATGTGAATCGAAAAATAAGGAATAGATGAAGGCATAGTGGTGGTGCATTTCTGCGTGTTTTGTGGGTGGTGGAGGTCGCTGACAGTCGTGCGTTGTGGTACTGGTATTAGTGGCGAAATGGTGGCAGTATATCGATGCAGGCGTTGTTCGTGGAGGGAGGTGGTGGTGTTGTACAATGCTATGGTGGACGATGATGATTAAGGCGGGGGTTTTATGGTTGGTGTCAGTGGTTGTTGGTATTTGAGGGTGATGGGGAGTGATGAAGTTGATTTAGGATAAATTTGGAGTTATTAATATGAAAATTTTTTTGGGAGTTATTTTGTAATTAACTTTAAATGAATGAATTATTTTTTTTTTTCATGAATTTTTTTTAGTTTTCAACCTCCATTTTTTTTTGCAGTTGAATATATGAAAAGAAGATGAGAGTAATAAAGCTGATCCCACCTTTTACTTTACCTATTCAAACCGGTTAAAATTGGCTTTAGTATATTATTGGAAGGATGTTTCCATACATAAGTTTTTTTTGGATTATTCTGAGTTGAGATTATTTTTCGAAGAAGGGTCATAGTTGGGATTATTCCTGTTAAATAACCCTATTTTTTACTTAAATCGGTGTATTTTTCATATGATCTTTTAACTTCCACTTAACTAGGGTTTCTTTATTGAACTAAGAATTCAAGAAATGCTTATATTTAAGGGAAATAAATTGTTATTTTGGAAGAAAATTTCTCCCTGTATAAAGGTACATTACCTCTAGGGCTCTAGTAAACAATAGTGTCTATCAAGTACTCCCTCCTATTCAGATGATTCTTTACATTTGAGTTTGTGGCACTATTCACAACTAAAGAGAATCTTTCATATTCTCGACAACCTATAAGATAAATTATAGTCATATGGGATCTTGTTTGATTCGTCTTTGTGATTACATTATTAATATCAAATTTTTATAATTTTTATCAATACAAAATAAAAGATATTGACAGTGTAAAATGCGTCTCCGCAAATGCGAAAAAGTAAAGGTAAAGAAAAGGATGAATAGGAGGGAGTAGTACATACTAGAGCTGTTCGTGGGCGGGTATGGGCGAGCTTGGGCCGGGCTTTCGATATTAAAATTTGTTCGGGCCTCAATTTATTGTCCAAGCCCGCCCAATAAGTTTTAGAAACGATGTTCGTACCCGCCGATTTTTATCAGCGGGCTTGCTCGTGGGCTTTGCGGGCCTCATACGTAAAGTATTTTTTTTGTGAAAAAATCATTCACGTCAAAAAAAATGTATCGCAAATGCAAAATAAGATATAAGTCCCACGGGTTATAAAAATTACACCATAATTTTCTTCACGAAAAATGCATGTATATGAGTATACATTTCATAATATTTGCTCTTATATTTTAATATAAGTCGTTGTCTCGAAATGTGAAAATGACTTATATTTTAGAATAGAGATAGTACACAGTACATACTAAAGCTGTTCATGGGCGAGTATGGGCGGGCTTGGGCCGGGCTTTCAATATTAAAATTTGTCTGGGCCTCAATTTCTTGTCCAAGCCCGCCCAATAAATTTTAGAAACGATGTCCGTACCTGCCCATTTTTATTAGCGAGCTTCTCATGGGCTTTGCGGGCCTCGTACGTAAAGTACTTTTTTTTGTGAAAAAATCATTCACGTCAAAAAAAATGTATCACAAATGCAAAATAAGATATAAGTCCCACACCGTATGTAGTTTCATTTACTCTTCCAATACCCCAAATTAAAATTTCAACAAATTAAATGGACTTAAATAAATGACCAGATTACTAACTAAAGACAAAAATCATAAGGTGGGAACAATATACATTTATATTTGACATATATGCCAACATTATGATCATATGCTAATATTTTTTTATTTCTTATTAAAATCTTAATACTTATTAAATGGGTTTGTGTAAAAATTTGGATAGTACTTTTGGAGTTGAACATTATAAGCAAGTTCATTGTTTTTGCGGGCTTGGCGGGCCGCGAACTTTTTTATTTAACCCGTACCCGCCCATTAATTTAGCGGGTTTGAATTTTCTTGTCCGTCACCCGCCCGTTTATAGTATTTTTCTTGTCCAAGCCCGTTTATTTAGCGGACCGAGCGGGCCGAATTAACGAATGAACGGGCTGGATTAGCGGGCCGACCCGTCCATAAACAGCTCTAGTGGGGACCCGCCCTAAACAGCTCTAGTACATACATTCATTCATATATGTGGGGACATGGGACAACAAGTAGTTGACAATTATGTAGGAATTACACCCAAATTTAAAGTGGTCACCTTAAGCCTTAAAGTAGGAATTACAAGTAGTTGACAATTATGTAGGAATTACAAGTAGTTGACAATTATGTAGGAATTACACCCAAATTTAAAGTGGTCACCTTAAGCCTTAAAATAGGAATTACCCATTTTAATAGACGTTAAAGTGGTCACCTTAAGCCTTAAAGTATGTACCTTAACCCTTAAAATAGGTACTTTTTGTCAAGAAAAGGTCGTCGTACACGTACGACGGTCGTACGCAAGACTTACTCATTTCAAATCTTAATCATCATATTTTAAGATGTATTGCTTTTTAAATGTGATTATTATTAAAATTAACAAAAGTCGATTTGAAATAATTAATCATCACATAATTACATACTCGTAATGGAGTAAGATTATCCTAATCGGTAGAAATGGCCAAGGGGCGAGCTGACTTGTTGAAGAATCAAGCTTGATTTGCTCGATCAGGTGGCCAAGAGTTGGGTCGAGTTGGCAAAAAAGCAGCTCGAGCCCGACTCTTTGAGTAAAACAAACACACAAAATGGGTGATAGACCGACCCTTACTTTAGAGGGCCAAATCGAGTTAACTTTAAAAAAAAACTCTTCAAACCATTCGAACCAGTCAACCAGATCAACTCGCACAATTAACCAAAATCACGACCTGGACTCGACCCTTATGCGAGGCGAGCCAACCCAAACTTCAGAGGGGCTAGCCAAATAGACCAATCGAAAAACCCCTGAAAAAAATCGAGCCAGATCGACTCGCATAATTAGCCACCTCCCAAATTATCCAACCCAATACCTTTGGAAATACAAGTGAAAGGAAGAAACCACACCAAAACATAACATACGTGACAAAAAAAAAATGGAAGAAGAAGAAAGTAGAAAAACAGTGAGTAAAGAAGCAAAGGAGAAAATAATTGACAGACTTTCTTCATTAGACGGCCTTTACTTCCCACGCGCTCTTCTCCCACGCGCCTCCACTCCTTCTCTTCGCAAGTCTCTTCTCCTCGATCTCCTGTCACGTGACGTGGCCGTTTTTCTAGGTTTTTTTTTTTTTTTTATATATAATTTGGGTAATTTTTGAATTCATCGTTTTATGGTGTTTGATGATGTGGGTACATCGTAGTTTGTGTTGAAAATGGTTTAATTTGAGGTGGGTTGATCTAAAGTTACAATCTTGTGGGGTTTGTAAACGAGTAATTTGGGGGGAATTGTTTAGGTTGAGTGATTACGGTTTAAGACCGTCTTACGTGTATGACGGTATGCTTATATGGCTAATAAATGAAATTAAGTATTGGGACTTCTTGTAAACATATTTTAAAATGAGCACGATAAGTGTTAAACGGGCCACAACGGTATGAATTGTTTTGGGGAATTGTTTAGGATGAGTCATGAGTGATTACGGTTTACGATGGTCTTATACGCACGATGGAATGCTTGTGGCTAATAAAACGATCACTTTGATGATTATTATGATCATTTTAACACTTATTGTGACTTCTTGGCGGAGAGACTTTGAAATAGTCCCAATAAGCGTTAAACGAGCCACAACAAGCAA
Organism: Gypsophila paniculata; assembly: GCA_032274805.1. Lineage (NCBI taxonomy): Eukaryota > Viridiplantae > Streptophyta > Magnoliopsida > Caryophyllales > Caryophyllaceae > Gypsophila > Gypsophila paniculata. The sequence continues at coordinate 5,755 of JAUEKU010175808.1, read as the reverse complement.
AGTGATACCTTTTACGTCAAATAATGTCCCAAGTATAATATGTGCCTCACAAAGCGTAAAAAAAAGATGGTCGTTCATGATGGAGTGTGAAAGGCCATTTTCTTTTTCTCTTTAAATACCTATTTAATACGGGGTACGTCTTTATTTATTGAGGGTCTTGCAAGTTAAAGGTGAAAGACGGTCTTTCACAGGACTTACTTGCTGGTGATTTTGTTGAGTTAGAGATTGATCACTGTTGAAGTGGCCATATGATCGTATTGAATAATTCTTCAATGAGACCATTTTAGGTATACAACCGATTATATATCACTAGATGCAACCCTTATAATTTTTATTATGACGATTATCGTGTAAATTGTGACTATTTCTTAAACCTTTATAATGATCACTATTTATTCCATAATGGTCATAGTTAGTCATAAATAGCACTATCTCATCGGAGAATTTGTCATATATTAGCTACTTTAATGGAGAAGTTGGTGGTGGTGAAAATTGGAGGTTTTTATTTTATTTTTTCTAAAGGACAGATTTTTCATGACATGTGGAGGGTTTGGTTTACGAATACAATTGCATACTTAGGGTTGAATACTAATAGCCTTTGTTGGGATACAAATCTTGGATGGAAGGAGAGGGGAGGGGAGACAGAACGGGGTTCCGTTCCAAATCTTTTGGTGGAAGGATTTTGATTGGCTTTGTATAAGGGAAATTCTATCGGTCGATTTTCCTTCCCTCCAATTCCTACGACCTAATTTGTTATCCGAGTTTGGGGAGTATATCCGAACCAGGGAAGGGATTTGTGTGGGGCTGAAAAGAGAAAGTGTAGTCCTATGTTGGGTTGGTATTGTTTTGCTTTCTCCTCTCTGCAGAATTCGTTCGCTTGAGTTATGTTCTAAATAGTCGTCTTGCTCCTTTTGTGTCTTAGTATGCAAACAAATTGAATTTGCGGGACCTTGATTTACATTTTGACTTGAGGTGTTTGATGCTATCATATGTTTTCTCATTTATTTGTTGAACCTTTCTGAACGCAGAACGTTATGGGCCTCAACTGACATCTCAAGAACTTCAGGAGTTCGATGTGCTGAAAGATGATTATGAAATTAATTGGTACATAAAGCATCTACAAAGCTTACTCAGTCCAACCTCCGAACAAAGGCGGCTTCAGTCTCTAGCCGTAAAGAACAGGAGACGAGCATACATGGATAAACTCGTAAGCGAAGGGAATTACTTTTCTGAGGATGCCATGAGGGAGAGGGAGCCGTATTTGCATCATGAATATCTGGGTAAGTTCCAAGATCCTTATGGAAGAAGCATGGCCAGGCCTGGGGAGCGATGGTCTGACACATTAATGCGGCGAGCAGAGGAAGCAATTTTGATTAGAAAGATAAGAAGCGAGCAGCAGAGATTAGGTGTCCATGAGAGTGAATGGGTTGGTAACGAGAGAGCTAGCAATCTGGAGGAGGAGGAAGGAGAAGAAGAGATGGAGGAAGAGGAGGACGATGAAGAGGAAGAAGATGAGGATGATGATTCTGACGGAGAGGACACTGACACCGATAATGCCAATGCTAATAGAATGTCTAACTCTTCTCAGGTGAGTTTATCGACTGTAATACTCTGTCTGCTGCTATATTGGAACACTCGCTATACTTTATTTGCGTGCTGCAAATATGCTTCTTTTCTTGGTCGTATGCGAAGCCATCCATTCATCCTATTGACTCTTTTTTTGTCTTGCCTTAATTATTACTCTGTTATGTTTTGCGTGTTAGAATTGACATGTAGAGTGTGATTAGCATTGCTTATGGATGATTTTTAGATTTACTTCCATATTATGCTTAATCCCTACGCTCCCTCGACACTGTTTCGGTATCTCTGGATGCCGCTATTTTTCTAACTGCACACATTGGAATATTTCTCGTGTGGTAATATAGTGAGCTCTTGTATCTTCTTTTGGCCGAAGGTTACAACAACCACTTCCAATTATACATGGTGCCATTTTTTTTTTTAACTATGGAGTACTTCCATTTACTCATTTTCGAGCTTTGAGCTTTTGGCATACGTCAAAGATGATACACTGTTTGCCTCCTCTGCGTGCTTATATGAATTTGGTTGTTTCGGTGTGGCACTTGTTTGTGTTGGCGTGGATCAATCGGGTAACGGTTACCAACGTATTTAGGTAGCATGCTTTCTGTAGAATAGATCTAGATAACAGAAGCTAACAATTAGCATGCAGTATTATCTAGGTGGAATGTCGGCCTTACTTTCATCTCAGGTTGAATGGGAAAAATGTTCTAGGGAGTACTTAATTTTTAACAAGGTTCACGGGCGGAATTGGGTAGCCGTTGAGTGCTTAGTGGATCGACAAGACGGTTTCGGTTGTAGATTAGTTCTAGAAGAACTGGTTCACAACTATGCTACTTGACACGTGTGTGTCGTGCGTCCTAATAAGAGAGCCGTTGCTCTCAATATGCTCAAGGGAGCCGTTACCATGCACCATGATTATCTCATCTCCCTATTTTTGGTAAAGATAGGAAAATATCTATCTTTTCCTTATATACCATATATTGTTAATATTTCTAAAGATTAGCCTAGCTTAGCATTCTGTATAAATAGCTTAGCCTTCTTGTTGTAAAACCCACGTTTGATTCTTTGAATGAAATAATAAACTTGTCAATTCTATTACGTCCTACATTTCAACACAAATTTACTCTTTGTTTTATGCCAAAACGGGATAACTTCTCAATAGATGTGTGAATGTGGCTAATGCTTTGACACTGTGTTGCATCCGATACTTGCAACCAAGTCTATAACATAGGTCACAGTGAGGACCTCGTGCGAGTCACTGGAAATTTTGGGGTTTTTGGGTTTAATTTTCGGAAACATGGGAACAAAATAAACTGTCGGTCTTTCTTAAGACAGGTTTTTTCCGTCTCAAGCTTAAAATGGGTCAAATTGTGGGGTAATTAGATAGATGAGAGTATGAGATAAACTTTTTGCTTATCCATAGGCATTCTGTTTTTTGTGCAAAAGATTTTGACACGCTTACAACCACTAAAGTTGCGATGATTTACTGACGTTCAGCAATCTCTATCCTAACAATGTCATAGGTGGAGCCAGTTAATGGCCAGAGGGAAGCAACCGACGGCGTTCCTTCTACCAGTACAGGGCAAGTCGAGAGACCGACATTATCTCCAACAGAGATGCAAGACCAGTTGGACCAATTCACATATATAATGCAACAGAAGTTTTTATCGGGTCAAGATAAGGAGCATTTCAATTACTGCAAAATAGACGGAGATCAGACTTTGGATGATCACTGGATTAAAGAAGCCAACCATGACGCCGAGGAGAAGTACTTTGCTGAGGATTGATGCAGTATGACCATAAAGAGCAGTAGATCAGGTTTGACTGTTGTTTTTCTTCTTCGGTTTTGCTTACTCGGCACACATATCTATGTTGTAAGGTTAAAGATTAACCTAGAAAAAGCTTGCGACAAGCCTTAGTAGAGTTTTATTGATGATCGTTCATGTGCTCTAAACTTTGATCGAGTGACCATACTACTAGTAGCAGCGAGCTGTATAACATCAGTATCATCATCGGTCTTGATAAAAGGCCCCCTCTCATATCCTTTCTCTACATCTAGAGGCATTAGACAATCGACCATAACTACTACTACTACTACTATGAAAAAAATGAACATTGGTCATTGTCACACTCTATTTCTTCGGAATTACCCCATCTTTTATGTTCGGCCTATGAATTGTTTCTATTTCAACCATGCTCTGTGTGGTAAGCAATCAAATATTGAAATGGTATGACACTATCCATTCACAATTACCTGTACTTTATTCCTTAATATTTAAGCCGAAAACAAAATGGGCAATTCTGAAAAATCGGATGGAGTATTTTGTAATCGCGTTTAATGGTGGGTTAGGCGGGGGTGGGTCCGCGGCGGTGGGTGGCGCGGTAGTTTGGGACACCATTTCTGTGCCGAGTAAAATTTTTTCTGTGCGGAGTACGTCCATTTCTCTAGGGTATCTTTTGCTTTGAATACAAATTTTCAATAAATCAACCCCCTCTACAGGTTGGGTTACGGGCTGGGCAAGTTTTGACTTAAATATGCGGGTTGTGATTGGGTTAGGTTGTTTCGTTACTTTCGAACGGGTTCGAGTGGGTTGTCTCAGGTGGTTTTTTTGGATCGGGTCATCTTTTGATAGGTTGTTTCGTAACTTTATTGCCAATTAGTGATAAAGTAACTTTATTAATGAAATATAATAACCTACTTTGTTTGCAAGTGGGACCTAAAAGTGTTTAATTATTGCCAAAAAAGGTAATGCACAGAATGGACTTGAATTGCCAAAAAAGGAAAGTGCACAGAATGGACTTGAATGGGGGGAGTATGAAATTTATACTGTTAAATTCGTGATGAAAATATTTTCATCATAGTATCAACTTCATAATAGTTTTATTCACATTTTTCGAGACACGTTTGTTACATTTATCTTTAGTTACACATTGTTAAAAATTATAAAAATTTGATATTCATATCGTACCCATAGACGAATAAAACTAAATCACACATGACTATAGTTTTTCTTATAAATTACGAGATACACCGAAAATTTTAACTCCATGAATAGTGTAAAAAAGAAACTATGATCATTGGTTGATAGAGTATCGTATACTTAAGTAGAGATTGAATAAAGAAATCAAAGAGAAGTAAGTGTTAAAAAAAGTGAGAATGATATGTAAAAGGAAAAAAATCGAATTTGTGTCCATCGAATACATGATGAATAACCAAAAACTAAAATATTTTTATTCAACTTGTCCGTCAAACAATAAAATAATGCAATATTTTAAAAAATAACTCAAGATGTTGCAAATATTTTTTTCACTTTAATACGTGTCTAATGAACAAATATTTTAGTCATTATCACGTAAGAATAAGAATATATAAAACCGCAATATAAAATGACTCATGAATAAATAAAGAATAGTATAATACCATGCCATTGACTTGTTTGAGCATGTGAAAATTGTATTCAAATTTTTGGTTGGTGAGTAAAAAAAAAAACACCCCAAAAATCTTGGAAAAATCACACTAAATATTTTTAATTTTCAAAAAATTTCAATAATGTCAATTTACACAAGTAGTATAGCTCTGCTAATTTTGATAGCATATACTTCGATCAATATCGTAAATGGTAACTATATAATTAATCCAGAGCAAAACTACACTTTGGAGTTGTTAGAAGAAGCTAAGGGGGAGCAAGAATGGTTGGTATCAGTAAGGAGAAAAATACACGAAAACCCGGAACTACGATTTGAGGAACACAAGACGAGTGAGCTCATAAGAGATGAGTTGGAGAAGTTGGGTATTGTGTTTGAGTACCCGGTTGCTGGAACTGGGATTGTTGCTGTAATCGGGTCGGGTTTGGGTCCTGTTGTTGCTTTGCGAGCTGATATGGATGCCCTCCCTTTGCAGGTTTTGTTGGCTTTTGGTTGGTTCTTTTTGAGTCGATATCATATGTCCCACTTTCGTGTCTCATTTTTTACTACTTCCTCCATTCAACTCGATTCTGTGCACTTCCTTTTTGACACTATTCATGAGATTAGAGAATCTTCGATATTCCAGCCAATACATAAGTGAAAATATAGTCATGTGTGATTTTGTTTTATTCGTGTTCTTAAATACAATATTAATATCAAATTTTTATAATTTTTTATAAAGTGTAACTATAGATATTATCGTTGCAAAATG
>JAUEKU010175797.1:0-10732 GCA_032274805.1 Gypsophila paniculata | reverse complement strand
AATGAGGACACGGTCTCATATATATAGAGGACACGCCTTTGTCGTGTAGTGCCCTAATTCTCTTTTGTCGTCTTGTGCCAGCTGTCGCTGGCCGTTGCTCCGTGGTCCGCCGGTGCGTGGCCGGCGGTCATGGGCATCCGCGTTGGCTCTCCTTGGTTACCTGTGTTGGACGAGTGTAACGGAGGCCGTTGCTCATCTTATTGGTATTCTGCTATGGCAGTTATTGCTGTCCGCCGGCCATTATGTGGCCAGCGCTCGTTTCTTCTTCGATGTTGTTAGTTTGGTGATTCTTGGAGCCTTCCGGGGTTACTTCCTCTCGACGGCCAAGCATGTGGCCGCCGGCGGAACATGCCCCATCAGATTGTATTGAACCACCTGATCTGGGTGAAAATTAAGTCTTGCGAAAAATGTCATTTACTCTTAAAATTAAAAGATCGATAGTCAATAAAAGCACATAAAAGAGTTAATTAGAGTGTAAAAGAATTTTTTTTAGCAATTCAAAGTGAAAAACCATTTTTTTTGGACTTTTCCAAATAATAAATGTATGTTTGATTTTTGATCCGCAATTTAGAAAAGTTGTCTTTCGTTTAATCGAGTTTATTTTGATTTTTTAAGTTAGTTCTAGAATAAAAAAAAATCTGATGTTTTTTAATCTTAATTATACTCCGTATAATTTAATTTTTTTGATTATGTAATACTCGTATAATTCTAGTGTGATGAAACTTTGTGTGTACGCGGTATAATTTTTAATTTAATTTAATTTTTTAACAATTGTATGTATGTACTTACGAGCAGGAGGTTATTGCTTTTGTAAATTCTATTAGGGAGTACTTCCTATGATTTTCAACCTTTTAAATTATTAAAAACGTACATTTTTTTATATTTTATCAAAATAAATTCGCAAAAACATATACTCCGTATCAGGTTAACCAAGTGCTAGAGAGAATCCCAAAATGTTCAATTACTAGTCGAAAAGGTCATCACTAGGCCACTATTTTAACACTAGACACATTCATGCATTGGATCACAAAGTTAATAAGATACTTGTATTTGGTAAGCTAAAAATATCTTATTTTTCTTTTGTATATGGCATCTAGTGAAGCAAAAATTATGTATGCCCACTAACCAACAAATTAAACAATAATGAAATAATACATAAAGGCAACTTTATAATAAGTGGTTGCCAAAATGAGAGTATTTATTTACCAAATATCTAATGCATGATGACCTACCAAAATGTTGGCTTTGTGGCATGAATCAAAACTACATATAAAACTCAAAGTTTAGAACTTGATCTACTTGACAATTAGGCACATATGCCATATTAGTGATGAGGACAATTATTAGGTCATAAAACTCCCTCCATTTTGTCTAAACATTTGCCTTAACCTACTTAAAAGATTATTGGAACTTTGCCTATATATTAAAGGTCTTTATTGAGGAACTGTTCACACTTGTATGAGGTTTGAAGGAGCATTATTATGGGACTAATTTTTCAGTAAGATTATTGTACGTGTGCATACGACAAATTATTTGTGCGTATAATATAACCATGATAATAATTATTATGATTATTATTGAGTAATTAAAATGTGATTATCTTTATTGGTTAAAATCAATATATATAATCTTAGAAATGGCTATACAGTTGATTATTGTTTTTTTTGGCATGAAAGTAAACCCCCTTCATCCAAGTTAAATGTCATATACACTATGCTTGCATCTATGTGAGAGCGATTTAAAATATAAATAATAATTGATTAAGACGGGACCACAAAGGGCGATAAAGCAGTAAAACTCTTCCTCTGTTCCTCATGAGTGTTAACAATGCTGCATTTCAAGGGCTCGAAGTCCAAACCTCTTATTGATTGATTTAAGTGCTCATGGGTATAAGTTTGACTATTTTCTTTGTATAAAAATATAAATTAATACTCCTTATATAAAGATCAACGAGTAGGAAAGAGGTCAGTTTTTAACATGTGAAAAATTCCCTAAAAAATAGGGGACGTGAAAAGCCAAATAAGAGACAAGAAAAATCGCAATTTTAATAAGTGGGCCATCGAGTATCTAGTGTTGGGCCAAATTGGACCAAGTGACCCATAAGAAGGATTATTGATGTATTGTTTGTTTGTTTGTGGCATTTTGATTTGTGAAATTGGTCCCGATAAACAAACATTTACTACAATCGTTCGAATTTGGTCTAAAACTGATAATATCATCCGAAATACTAATGCACGGTGAATCGGTATAGATTCACAACGTGAACCATTTTTCGCTGTTCGGAACTCGAGTCACGCCCACTTTCGAGGTTAGTATTTGATGACAAAAAAACTAAAATGAGAAATTAAATGAATTGAAGCGTGTTCATAAAAAATCATTGAACTGCAGCATGATTTACTAGTCAATGAATCTAGGCCCAAGCCCACCAAGCCGAGTCTCTTTTTGCAGCAAAATACAAAACATGGGCTTTTTTCAATCAACACAAGTTGGCTGGGCCTAGTGAATTATGGGCCTAGTATGAAACATGGGCTCGTTGGCCAAGTGGACCGTAAAATATGGGCCTTTTTTCAATCAACATACCTTAGGCTATTCTCTTGTTTAAAATTGAATACAAATATTTGTCATTTGTGATAATAATAAAATGTTAAAAAGGAATTCGAATTTTAATAATCATGATAATTTAAACTTGGCCATCATATTTGTCAAAAATAATAACACATCCAAATAAACACGAATGCTAAAATGCCACCTTTGTATGCATACGACGGTCAATTTGTATGTAAAAGAAGTAACCATTTTAATGCTCATTTTAACAATTATTGTAATTGATCTCTAAAATGATTACAATAATTATTAAACTGGTCATAATAGACGTTAGTGGTAATGTTAATCACAAATTGAAAACGACAATTATTATGAAACCGATAAATAAAAAACCAAAAAAAAAAGGGTCTGTTGTCTTCACCTTATTTTTCCTTAACTTAAGAAAATTTCCAAAAAAAAAAGAAAAGAAAACTTCAAAAAACTTAAGAAGAAAACTAAACTGAACTTCAAAAAAAAAAATTTCAGACTTCAAATTTCAGATTTCAAAAAACTTCAGATAAAGAGAATATACCTTAAATTGGTGGAGTACTCTTATTTAATGTACTCGTTAGGCACAAATGTTTGGACACTAAACAATGACTTTACCAAATCATCAATTTCTTCTTTTATTTTGCATATTCTTCTCTACACTACTTTTAATAATTTTTGCATCTCCTCACCAAAAAATTATTCCAAAAAACTTGAAAATTAATAAAGAAAATGAAGAAATTGTTGAAAGATCAATGTTCCCACGTGATTTTCTCTTTGGTGTTTCTACTTCAGCTTATCAGGCAACTTCTATACATCCCTTTTTTTTTATTGGCTATGACATTTTGGTTATTTTATGTTACGGTGTAAGACGGTCTCATAGGAGACGTACTCACGTTGTGTTATGGATGATTGAAGGTGGAAGGGGGCTACCTAGAAGATGGAAAAGGTCTTAGTAATTGGGATGTTTTCTCTCATTTACCTGGTATGTTCATTTATTTTTAAGACATTCATGAAAATCATGATAACAGTTGTTTCTTTCCATTTAGAACCCGCTTTTTAGGACATTCATGAAAATCTTGACGTGACTTGCTTAAATGTCTTAATTATTCCACATAAATTTAGCGCTTAATTGAATCCAACCCCAACTCCCCTCTTCAACTGATTATTTCAATTAAACGCTAAACCTCCGTGAAATAATTAAGACATTTAAGCAAGCCACGTCAGCTACTTAACGTCTAATTTTGACGAAATAGTGTTAATGGTCACGCTTAGGGGTTACTGATGTAATTCAGGGTTACACTGTGCATTTCCAAAAAGTAATGATTATAACATAGAAAAGTCGAAAACTCAGGATTATAACGTAGAATTTTCGAAGATTATATGGAGTAACTTTTAATATCTAATAAATTATTGATTCGGGTGATAAATGTCATATCGAGTATAATTTCGTAACCAATTGGCCCGGCCCACTTTGCCCCGACCTTTATAATCTATCATTCTATATTTCGATCCAGTTGCCTAACTTGACTCTAACCGTACCCTAACTTAAACCCAACCCGGCGCATTTTTTATTCTTATTTTTCTTTAGAATTTTATGGACGAAAATCCACCCGCCCAGGCCCGGGCAAGGGTTAGGGTTTGCAAACGTAATGAATTGTATACGCTTTTATTATTTTGTGAAGAATATTTTAATCAAACATAATGAATCTAAATTAATTAGGCAATTGATTGATTGCAGGAAATATAGCAAACAAAGACAATGGTGATGTGGCCGATGATCACTACCATCGTTATGCCGTATGTTTATCGTCGTTTATTGATTTTCGAACAAATAATCTTTATTCAAAACCGAGAAAGTTGAATCAAATTACGATATTTATATCCTATTCTTCGAGAAGTGTCACAGTTATCTTTGTTCATTTGAGGTGAAATGCATTTGTAGTTTATAAGTGACTTATAAATTACAGGAAGACATCGAATTAGTGAAGGATCTCGGGGTCAATTCATATCGATTCTCGATATCATGGGCTAGAATACTACCAAGTACGGTAATTTGACCACTTCATTTATTTATAAAACCGATCAATTAACTTTCATTTTCAAAATTAAAACCTAACAGTGTTTGGCGGTCACGTTATTCACGTGGTACAGAAGGAAGGTTTGGTGAGGTCAACCAAAAAGGAGTCGTGTTCTACAACAACATCATTGACGACCTTTTGCTCAAAGGTGAATTATTAATTCATGTACGAAATATTAATTTAATTTGGTAGCGATTGAATAATGAAGTTGGCGAATTAATTTAATTCTAGTGGTGATTATCATGCTGTCATAGGTTGTCAATTTGGGTTAACAACTACTAACAACTTTGACAATTGATTTTAGAACGCAAATAATGTTAAATGAATGTCCGTCATTTTCATACTAGTACGGAGTAACATATTTAGTTCGGTCTTATCTACCTCGATCTTCTAAAAATCAAACAGAAAATGAGTTGGCATCAACCGGCTATTATTGTAGTGTCACCGTACCAAATTATGCATTTGGGAAGGTCGTATCGAAATTCAATATCACTCGTTGTCTCGTTGACGTCTGATCATTTATGTCATAATGATTATAATAAACATAATTGTGATTATATTTTTGTCACAAATGTATAGTTATATGAATACAACGATTTCATTGAATAATTACTCAAAGTAAGAACATGTGAGCAGGAATCGAACCATTTGTGACCATTCAACATTTCGAACACCCGCAAGAGCTTGAAGAAAGATATGGAGGTTGGCTTAGCCCTCTGATGCAGTAATCATTTAACCTTTTAACCTATTTTTCTTACATTTTACATTCCATAGGATTAATTATGACTTTTCTTTTTCCTTTCGAATTCGGTTTTTACATTTTTTTTTTAAAATTTATATATTCGCAAATATTGGAAAGTGGGAACATCCTATTTAAATGAAGAAAATACACGTAACACGCTTATCCAATATTCGAGCGAGGGAGCTGGTTGGGGCAGTTACCCCTGAACAATGAAAAAAACAAACGTCCTAGGCTCCTAGCTACGAGTTTAGACTCTTTATCCTTAAATTACTAATACGGGTCCCTAGAATTTCGATCTTATTTTTGGCCCTCTAACACTGAATCCAGATTAAGTCGCTCCTATTCCAACTCTATCTATCTTTTACTTGTGATTCTAATGTTGTGATTGAAGGGACGATTTCGTACATTATGCAAAGATATGTTTTGAAGAATTCGGAGACAGAGTAAAGCATTGGGTGACAATAAATGAGCCAAATATATTGGCTGAATCAACTTATGTGAAGGGGATTTTTCCGCCTGGGCGTTGTTCCCCGCCTTTTGGCAATTGTTCCCATGGAAATTCAGATGTTGAGTCTCTTATTGCTGTTCACAACATGTTATTATCACATGCCAAAGCTGTTCAACTTTATCGACTACAATTTCAGGTATCGATTTTTAGTGTTTTGGGTATGTTCATTACTTCATTATATACGGAGTATGTTATTTTGTATTTAAAATAAGGCAACATTATCGTTAATTTATTATGGAGAAGTGTGTTAGTTTTCATTTTTTTCGTTGTGTCTTAGTAAAACTTATGTCTAGCGTGTTTTATACATCTCAAACTACATACTTAGGCGACCATTACCATACTAATATCAATCAGGCGCCAGGCGCAGGAAGCTCCATGACTTCAGCCCTGATAATCGAAACACACGAATATGAATTTAAAAAGATCGAATTAGAGTCGAAACTTATTTTACTTGAGGTATTGAATTCTGAAGAAAAAATTGATCTTGTTGTAGCCTAAACAACATGGATCTATTGGGATGGTGGCGTATGCATCATGTTACGTTCCTTACCGTGATGATAATTTTAGCCGCGATGCTGTGGAGAGAGCCTATATTAATAATGTTGCATGGTATGTACTCTTTATTAACCCGAAAAACTCGTATGCCGTGTTGTTCAATAATTGATTTTTGTAGAAAAGAATACAAATCGCAAGCAAAAATAAAGCGACATGTTTTGTGTCAACGGGATGGTGTATCCAATTTGACCAGATACTATATAACATTTAGATTGGATAGATACCATACTGTGTTTTGAGTTCAACGAGTCCAAAATTGACAGATCCAGATTTGGATACAATACTTTGCATACGTATCAAGATATATGCATGTTTAATATTGAGATCCAGATGACATCGAATTTGAAATGCATTGTCATCCACAATGTCGTTAGATCGATTAATGTGATTTTGGTCTTGTTTGGTGGTAGGGTGTTGGACCCTGTGATATACGGGAAGTACCCTTCGGAACTGCGAAAATACCATGGGAAGGAGCTACCGAAGTTCACCAAAGAGGAAGTCGAGTTATTAAAGGGAAGTGTGGATTTCATAGGGATAAACCATTACACTACATTGTATGCAGTTGATTGCTTCCACTATTCTTCTGAGTGCAATTCTGAAGATAATCGTCCTATACGAGGTTTTGTAAAGACAACCGGTTTTCGTGATGGAATTCCAATTGGTGAACAGGTACCCGAACCAATATCTAGCCATATTGTTTAATTGTACAATATATATTAAATCGACTTTGAACAAGACTGTTGTATATGTATAGCTTTTTCTTTGCATACAACTTATTTTATGACGAGTTATGTAAAGCATAAAAACACTAAGTTTCCATGCTTTGCGTAGAACGTACGTGCATGTCACCGTCTTATACAAGACCTCTTTTGGCTTGACAACATGGAACATTGATCTTGAGTTCTTTCCTAAGAATCAGATAGATCATTTTCCCTAAAATAATTGCTCTTAACAACTGATTGTCCTGAATTTGTGAGCAGGCAGGAGCTTCGCGGTTTTTTATAGTACCAGAAGGAATGGAGCTCACGACGGACTACATCAGCGCGAGGTATCCAAACACCACCATTTACGTCACCGAGAATGGTAAGTTACAAAGGCAACCACTTGTAGCACTAATTAATTCGATCACGCTATCGACTCTTTTTGGTGCTGATTTTGCCGATATCATGCACCACTTGATCACGTTATATCTCCTTTGTAAATTGTCACAATTTCTTGTACGAGATAGTAGACTTCTGATACTAATCATACTATGGCAGGCCTCGTATAATTACACTTTAACATTCTCCTCGAATATTGTGTTATTCCTCGTATTTGTGAATTTTATACTCTTAATTATGTCTCCTTGTTACGCTTTTGAAATTCGTTGCGTTTTTGAGTTCCTTGTAAATTAAACGTGGCTAGGGTACTCTCCACCTAACATACCCGATCTCCCAACCATGCTACAAGATTTCAAAAGGATCGAATACCTTCGAACATACATTGCAGCTTTGGCTCGATCTATGAGGTAAATCATCAATCATTCCTCAGATATGATTCTCCGTCTTTTTAGTAATATATAGCGGCCTAGTGCCTCCTCTTACGCGAAAGGAAAAAACAAATGTGGTGGTGTGTAGGAAAGGAGCCAAAGTAAAAGGGTACTTTGCATGGAGTTTGATGGACAATTTCGAGTGGGCCGATGGATACTCATCAACTTATGGACTCTACTATGTCGACCGGACTACCCAAGAACGGATTCCCAAACTGTCAGCAACATGGTACGCCGGGTTTCTCTCTAATCACGAGCCTCTTGAATACCTTTTTCAAGCCCAAGAGAGTTTACAGTACGGAGTAATTTAAAAAAAAAATGAAAATGTCTATTATTCTATAGAGCGGTCTTATCATAAATTATGATGAAACCGATCCATTAACTATTTTGATGGATTATCTTCGCAAATGAAACTCTATAGATGATGATGCTCAACTTATGTGTCACGTCGCCAAACATTGTATCCTTATCATGTACTTCGTATATACGTTGTAATAGCGAACTACAAAGTACGGTTTTTTAAGTGTACACTCACAATGTATTCAAATACGGTTCAAATTTGTACTCCGTGTTTAACGAAAATATTTTGGTGAGAGATCTTAATTTGACTGGTCTTTATTGGATAATTTTTGACTTTATAGACAGAACTAATAAAGACAAAAAGAACATTAGGAGATGGTGTGAATGTCCTGCATTAATTATTGAAAAACAAGGATTAAAAGCAGAGTGCCCGACATATTCGCTGAAATCCACAGGAAAAATATAAAAAAAACTATTCTCTCTAATTCATCCATTTGTTTACGTTTCATTTTTAAACTAATTTTTAATACTAAAACTCAACTTAGGATCACTAATTACCAACTTGCAAAACTACCCCTAAATAATTGATCCAAAATTAAACGTAAATCTTGCAAGCCGACAAGGGTGGAGTGTTTTGGTTAAAATATGGGTGAAATTTCCGTGGGTCTCAAGTAGACCTGGCAAAACAGACCCGACCCAGTTGACCCGACCCGATAAGGCTGACCCGAGACCCGAAGTTAACATAAAATCTCAAAACCCGAATTGACCCGAAACCCAAATTGACCCGACCCGACCCAGACCCGACCCGATATTCACTCACCTGAAATAGACCCGAAACCCGAATTGACCCGACACGAAATAAATGACCTGAAATTGACTTGATACAAAGTTAGTCCAAGTATCTTAAAATCACGTAAAACTAACTATTTTGACGTCACTAAATGAATTATATATATGTTAAATAACAAAACATCATAAAAGCTGACCAATATCAACCTATTGACCAAATTTGTATAATTTAATCACAAAGTGACCCGACTTGAGCTGACCCGACCCGACCTGAATTGACCCGAACCCAAAATGACCCAATAATAGCAAACCCGAAACAGACCCGAGACCCAAAATGACCCGACCCGACCCGACCCGAACGGATACATTTGCTAGACCCAAAATTACCCGACCCAAAATGACCCGACCCAAACCCGACCCGATTGACCCGTTTGCCAGGTCTATAATTGCAAGTCTGTGGAGCATTTCAGTACTTCAGAAATTACTGCTAAACATAAGCATAAGTCAGCACCCAAACTACAGGAACTTATATGTCAAAGATTTACAGAAGACGAAGGTAGAGGATCGTTCCTAGGAGCATAATAAAAAAATGCTAAATTTTAAGGAAATTTTACCACTTCAATGAAACTTGTCCATCCATCCTTAAGAAATTACTCCGTAATAGTTAAACAGGTTTATATTCATAACTTCATCTCTTTCGTCAATTGTCCAAAAGTCGCGTAGTAAAGCAGGGCTTACAGTCTAAAAATGTGGATTTGAAACTTTGGGTCGTTGGCGAATTGCATCAGCACAGAGTATCAAAATAACAAAGACCTCAGGTTGAGCGTAGACGTACCTGATAATCTGATGGTTTTGCCAGTCCAGGAAAAGGTGTGTATTCCACCGATGCTACAGATCGAACCATCAGTCTCCGCCCCCATTGAAAGACCGCTATCAGATACAACACATAACCCATCTTCAGAATCACATCACCAAATCTATGTTGTCATTACGGAGTATAAGTTTTACCTGCATCAGGTACAGGACAGTTTGAACTCCAGAATCCATTTGAAGCATCAGATTTTCTTCCAAATGTCAGTCACTATGTGCAGAGCAATACCCTTGAACTGTGAGTATGCCTTGCTCGACCAACCGGGTGTCTCCTTGGAGAAGAAACTCCGAGCCTAATTCAATATCAATGGGCGCAAAACATTTACTAAGTTGAAAGCAAAACATAACGGAGTAGAATAGGTATAGAGATTAGTCCTAACCTTAGCCATGTTCTCCAAACTATCATCCTCTCCATTGTATATACCGCGGTTAGATACTCCATTTTCCTCTGAGTGCATTTCTGTGTGCACATTCAAAGCAGAAGAGTTTCAACTCAGTGTCGACCAGCCACATAGCGCAATAGTCTACAACAAAACTTGGACGTGTCCTTCATTTGGTAAGTGACTATACTGCAATATAATGGTCCTTCATAACTCATGTTAACTTGGGCAATTACAATTGAATAAGTCAGTATAGTACATAAGAAGAGGAAAAGGGGCATCATGTAGACCCGCACATTATTACAGAATTTTTGACGAAGAATCAACCCTAAAAACAACTGAAAGTGTAATCAGTTCATGAACGCAAGCATTTCACAGCATCCACATTTTACAGAGCATCTTTTGTAC
>JAUEKU010175786.1:0-10733 GCA_032274805.1 Gypsophila paniculata | reverse complement strand
CTGTCTTGGCAGCCGATGGATGCCTTTCTTCTCGACGGCCTGGCATGTGGCCGCCAGGCGAAACATGCCCCCATCACACATAATCATCCACAACATCATCAAGCTAAGTTTCACCCCCAATTTAGTCGACATAATCATCAACTTTTGTAAAAATAACATCAAACTTACTAAGCACATGATCATCCACAACATCATCAAGCTAAGTTCCACTCCAATTTCGTCGACATAATCATCAACTTTCGTAAAAATAACATCAAACTTACTAAGCACATAATCATCTACAACATCATCATCAAGTTTCACTCCAATTTCTTTTTGATCAAACGGTAATTATCATTACTAATCACTCCAATTTCGCCGACATAATCAGTACTTAAAATCAGCCCAAAACTCAGCTTAAAACTATCGATTAACAAAATTAACAGCTAAATAATACTCCAAATTACATAGAATTAACATCAAACTTACTAAAATTAGTAAGTGCATAATCATCAACCACTTCATCGATGAAAATTGATCATATATACACAACAATCATTCTACTGACCAAATTTCACTCCAAATTACGCAAATTATTAATACAGAGTATAAAATTAAGCTGTAATTACATAATTTACTCCAAATTTCACTCAAAATTACTCAAAATTACACAATTTCTGAACGAACAAAAATATCATCATGAATCATAAACATATTTAAAAAAATGAAAATTCGATAGTTCCAGAAATAGTAATTTCATGCATGAAAAAAAAAAAAATTACAGTACAAAATATAAAAAAATCAAGCAATTCCAAAAAAAAAAATGAAGAAATTTACAGAGTATTAGCATATTGAATGTCAGCTTCAATTGCTTTGATTGATTCTCGAAAATTTCTCTTCATTTTTTATTTTCCTTTTTTTTTTTGGTTAAATTAAGAGAAAATTAGCATAAAAATGAAGCAAAGCAAAAAATAATAGTAGAAATTAAAATCACACAGTGTGGTGTGTATTTTGGTGTTGTAAATTAATATGTGCAATAAACCCTACAAATGCTATTTCTTCAAAACAAATGAAACGTTTAGGTTATGTACGAGTAATTTACGACTAAAATGTGCTCAAGATGATGCAAATTTTACTTAATAATAATCATAAAATAAATATTAAAATGGTCATATTTTAGTAAAAAAATACTATTAATCATATGCTTATAATCGTCCCCTATAAGCATTTCTATTAAATTCCATACTCGGGCCTGGACTACACACATACGGAGGAAAGACCACGGTACAAGCCCAAGAGGGGCATAACCATGGGCTCTGATACCATATTAAAATCCATACTCGGGCCTGGGCCACGCCCATACGGAGGAGAAAGAGACCACGGTACAAGCCCAAGAGGGTTCCACCCTAAAACCAATTGGCAATAGAGTGAGTAACCCTTAGCCTTATAACATAATCAATTATTCTCTCCTTTATCAATGTGGGATTAACCTTCACAAGTGGACTATAATCCAACACACAATCACTGCCGACAACCACCCGCCATCATTAAGAGACCATGGCACCACATGCCTAGAAACTGGTTCCCCTACCCCCAAATCCCTCCCCATTCACAAAAAAAGAAGTGAGTGGTAATAGTCGTGTTTCAGACTGTGGTGCGGTGGTTGGCGGGGGAGGTAGTAGGTGGCTTAATTGAGAGAGTAAAGGGTAGACGATAAATGTATAATTGTAATCAATCTACAAATACGTCTGAAACTGAGTACAAGATTTAGTTTAAGTGGTAAGAGCTCGCTTACTTCAACCATAAGGTCGAGGGTTCGATTCTCATAATAGGAGAATAGATATTTCATAAAGCAGGATTTATTATTGATAACTTGTGTATCCTTTGACATATACTGTTTCCTATAATATGCATATTTTATTATCAAAGGTATAATCTCATTTACCGTTTCCTTATCATATCCCATTAACATTTTCCTTTTGATACGTCGAGATTGCACATGAAGATAGAGACACATTATCTAAACTCCCTTACCTGTAAAGCAACAGCATCCATGTCAGCACGGAGAGCAAAAACAGGCTTCGAACCCGACCCGATAGAAGCCACAATTCCGGTCTTAGCCACAGGGTACACATAGTGAACGCCCAGCAAGTCAAGCTCAGACCGTATGAGCTGACTGGTAAGGTGCTCTTGGAACCCGAGTTCCGGGTTCTGATGAATGGTCCTCCTGACCCGCTTCATCCACCCCAAGAACTCGGGTTGTCTTGCTGAGTTCAGCAAATCTCTACTGACCAAGTCCGAGTCCGTGTCCACCGAGTCCGCCCATATGAGGTGATGGGTCGGGCTCAGTAGTACTAGGATGAGTGACAACAGCTGAAATATAAGAAGACATCTCCACGACAACATTTGGTTGTTTTTTTGTTTTGATGTTTGTGTTGGACAAAATGTGAAAGAGTGAGGATAAATGTGACGTATAAAGAGGGAATTTTAGTAGAGTTGAGTGTCCCGTTTCGACAACTAACTTTCAAAAACGTACATTTTGAGAGGACGTGTAACTTACTATGGAGTAGGGACATGCAAAAGAAAAAACAAAAATCGAAAAATTAAAACCACATGTTCTATTGATTTGGTTAACTAAAGAAAAACGATAAGTCAAAGAAAACAATCAGATTCATTTGGTGGAAGCGTGTTAAGCCTTTGCTGCATCGGTGTTCACGGTCCATAATAGTACGATGTTGTCCACTTTGGATCAAGTCCTAACGAAGTTACTATTGGGATCCTTCCATAATAGGGCAACAATTGAATGAAAATATTTATTACTCTCTACTTCTTTGTCGATTATTCAATCAAACCAACGAATTAGTAATTACAATTTCCGATAAGAAATCTATGCGTCATGTGTTAATTTGTCACGGTTAGATCAATTCGAAACTAAAAGCTACGCGGCCCATCAATATAATCTGCGACCTCTTTTTAAGGTACTACGATCATCAAGTTGAAT
Organism: Gypsophila paniculata; assembly: GCA_032274805.1. Lineage (NCBI taxonomy): Eukaryota > Viridiplantae > Streptophyta > Magnoliopsida > Caryophyllales > Caryophyllaceae > Gypsophila > Gypsophila paniculata. Next base: position 7,753 of record JAUEKU010175786.1, on the reverse strand, counting down.
AAAAAAAAATTCTCCAATAATGCAGAATAATCGATAATTCTATCAGCATATTCATTCGACTTTAACGTAAAGCGGCACACGCGATAATAGTAATGGATGAAGGGGTAAAAGGTCGGCGGTGCATACTGTATATTTTCCTATTCAATTGAATGTTGATCATTCATCAAAGAGCGGCGCCATCCATCATAGTTCATCACGGTGAATTTCGACGGCCTCTGCATCAGTTTCTCAATGAGCATATATTACAGACTGAATAATAACAGTCACACCAACAGAAAAGAAAACTAGTCCAAATTGATCGGACATACTAATATCCGAACATATCGATATGTAAGATGTACGAGCGGATATCTAACATCTAAAACTATCAATGTCGCAGAGAGGTTGCCAAACAGGAAACTATTCCGGTCATACAAAGGTTTCGATGTACAGAGGATACTCAAACTACCCGCCAGCAAGCAGTAGCTAGTTCAGCACCTAACATCAACATACTTACACTCTTACACCACTTACTTCGTAGCACGCCCTCAACATCGTACATTCAAACTTGTACATCTCCATATAGTCGACTCATCTCAAACAACAATATATTGAACTGCCAATCATGCACACATATGAAATGCGCGACTGCATATTCAGATAGCCGCAACTTCACATTGACCAAAAGTCCAAAAAAACTATAGATATCATATTTCACACATACCACATATTCTCACAGCGTAACATAAATAATAAGCACACGATTCCAAAGGGTGCACCACATACATAAACTCTTCAAGCATTCAAACATTGACACGACTGAAACTCCGTCCAAACTCTCACTCTTACTCTAACTTTAGCGTCCATCTTTTAGTGGATGAATATAGACTATTTTACAAACAAGGTCAGAATCAAAGTAACTGAAAAAAGAAACCCCCAAAATTTTATTCAAAGAATCAATAAAAAGAGAGAGAAAGTGAAAAGGTTAAACGAAGAGATCAAGTGGAAACTAAGGAGTAGACTTTTTTTATCAGTTGGAGGATTTTGAACAGACACGAGGCGCACTGAAACCAAAGGCTTCTTGCAGCCTTGTCATAAGGCATACCAAAGCAATCCGGAACCTTTACTCTCGGTTTTGGTCCTCATTATAGACACAAAATCATAGTACAAAGTAAAAGACACATACCTGATAGCCTTCATACCATTTAATCTCAGTTTTGGTCTACATGATAGAAATTTACGCTGTGGCTTAATCTTGTAACATGGGGCCAATATCAAACTCAAAACACGGTAAAATGCTGTCTCCGTGGTCTTCAAATCCTTTACATAGTGGTCACAATGCGGTGTCCTGCCTCAAATTATAACCATAGTAGCAGTAGCACAGATATTATACAACATCAAAAAGGGTTAGAAGGCCTAGCAAAACAGCATCAGAAATGAGCAACTAATTCATAGAGCGGCTTCTCCAGGATTACTGCATTAGTTTTGTCATACTGCTCTGTTCATCCTTGTTTTAGTTCCTACAAACGCATTCCGTAGATGGTAAACAGTAGGATACATCAAATGAGCTCAAGGCTACAAGTTATAGTTTCTTTCATTACTTCTTTTGTTTAGTCTTTAATGCCGAGTATTAGCTGTTTAGCTCCTGCAGCACAGTATGCTTGGAATGCACATGAATACAAGAGTGCATGAATGGAGTACGTTACCAAATAGCAACCTCGTGTAACATTTCAACGTACATTACAAAGGCGGAATACGTACAGGGTAATTTATATGGTAAATTATTCAGACTCTTAGCCTCTTAGGATATTGGGCATCTATTGAAACTAAGAGATCTTACCGCTGGACATTTTATTCAGAGTCAGAGCTGCACACCATAATTCGAGAAGCTGCGTCATAAATTTCAAAAAGAAAAAAAAAAATTGATCTAATCGTTTTACATGGCTAAAGTAGCAATCCATAACAGTAAAGTTCAGTAGCTTGGGCGTGTAAGATTTGAACTCACTAAATCAGACAGACTAAAAGGCGGTCGAACACAAGTTATATGTACGCGATACCAAGATAAACATGACGCCATACGCAAGACTTAACTGCTCAGGCACAAGCCCAAACATAGTCGAACTCCTCAGCTATCCATCATCAGAAAGGTAAAGATCAGCAAAGTACGCTCATGTTTTTCTTTACGCATCCAGGTTCGCTACATTTTGATTGTCAAATGACCATGAGCACATAAGTAAAAATTAACAAGACATTAAGCTAACATAGCTACATAGCCTATAACATTTAAGTCCATCATACAATTGAATAATCAATATACCGAACTCTACAAACATCATTTCTGACATAAGCAATCACTGCAGCATATAAACGAAAGAATGTGTCCGAAACAAAGAAGGCAGAAAACAGTCATAACAATCATAATTCATCATCCGAGTACCATACCCTAAACACTAACAAAACTGACGAACATAACACTGAATCATACGGAGTACTCCGTAATAATTATTGAATGAAGCAAACCAAAAACACTAATGCCCTTCATGCTCAGTGTTCCGCATCTCAATCCTCGCTCTCGCCCCTAATTGTCTTATTTGCGAAGATAGTATTCATGGTGTCAACGAGTAGGAGAGGGAACACTTAAGAAAAGTTTTTAAATGAATCAATAAGTTATGAGGAACTTCCAAATTTAGAAATATAGGTATAGAATTTTGTTCTAGAACAATCGACTAGCAACATTACTCCAGTGCCAAACAAGCTTCCGCAACTAGCTGAGTAAAGGGGATCAAATGTAAGCGGTCTTACCCCTGTGTTAATACACAGAGATTCTTTCCAGATGACCCAACATGAAAATTGCGTCTTCAGTATATACAAAAGGGCAGTCATTTATCACATTCCTTTAAATCAAAAGAAAAATAACAATGGTTTTTTACTTCCATTGAAAAATTGAACTTCGTTGTTCATAACGATAATTAGTCAAATTATGAAAAGTGAACAATATATAAAGCCTTCAAACATACTAATAATCTTAAGTACAGTGAAAACAACCTTTCAATAAACGTACAGTACAATTGATAGTCTGCGTTGTTTATTTCTTTGTAATAGTTTAATTGTATCCCTAGGAACATTCAATCGGAACGTTCACCGCCCTACTTATGGGCGTTTAGAGCACGATTGATGTTTCTTTTTACGGCTGGCAAAAAAAATAAATAAATAAACGTACAGTACAATGCGAAAAAAAAAAAGGAAAAAAGGAATAAAAAGAGACACAAAGGATAGTTAATGAGACGCTGAAAACTAAAGTCAGAAAATTAATCCTTTGTGTTTCTGTAATAGCAAGGCAAATATGCACAGAATTTGACTTTTTATTTGAATTTAATCAAGTATAGTGTGGCAGAAGATGTTATTAGTACCAAGTCTCAACCATTACATTTAATCAACGGTTAACGTGTTAATAATGTCATTGAACCACAGCATTGTCATTCAAGTAGGATAATGCAACAGCAGCATGCAAGGCAGCTCCAATAGGGAGAACATCTTCATCTACAAAAAAGTACGGCGAGTGTAGGGACCTGGTCGAGTTCAATTTGCTGTTCATTATCCCGATGGAGAAAAATGCAGCCGGTATTCTCTCAGAATAGAAACCAAAATCCTCAGCAGCCATTGCAGGTGGGCCCGTAACCACATTTGTCTCGCCCAGTAACATGGTTCCTACTCGTCTCACATGTTCATACAGTTCCTTGTCGTTGACTGTCGGAGGATAGTGCCGCCGTTCTACCCCCATGAAGTCTACTATAGCCTTGCACTGATGCACAGTCGACTGTAGCTCTATGACCTGTAACGGCGCAAATTAAGTTTCTGGACTCTGTCGGAAAAGAGAGGTGCAAGATTTGAATCCATAACTAGTTAATACAACAATTAAGTAAACAAAGAAACAGTTGTAGTACTAGATCTTGTCTTAGATGACCCGATCTGTGCGTAACTAATTGATGGAGGCAAAATTTGCTGTCAGATTCGATTCACATCACACCATGAGTGAAAGAAAATAACTACAAAGCCTTGGTCAGCCTGCTTGTAGAGCTGATTTGACATCACGAGGAATTGAGGACATCGACCTCATAGGCAGTTTTTCTGTTGAATCGATTTGTCAGAAAATTAACTCGACAAGCAACTGAGCATAAATAAAATATATACTGTAACATGTTATTGTTAGTTCAGTGTCTTTCTCAACCAGGAACCAGCTCATATTAGCTGAATTGCAAATGCCTTACGATGGTAGCTGATATTTGGCCATTGTGGCCAGTATTACACCGAAAACAAATGGTAATTGATCAATACTAGACCGATGCAGCAATAGTAGGCCAGTATGCAACTGAGACAACCATACTAACTGACAAAAAAGACAAGTCTCAATAGATCACGCCATTTTCCAAGTTAGAGTAAGCTTCTAAGATTCATGATCAATATTGTAATCCAATACTGCAGTCAAGTGTCAAGGTATCTCAGGAATCTGGTATGATTGTAGGAATAAATGACATAACAAGCAATAGAGAAAACATATTCTGCATCCAGAAATCTACGACTTACCTCTTGAATCCTTCTTTTCAGGAAGGACATGCCCTTTGATGTAAAGCTCCTAAAAGTCCCTCCAAGTTTAACGGTGTTAGGAGCTTCATGACCTTGTTGACCACCATCCACAAATGTCACTGATACCACCTTCATCGGGGAAGCACAATTATCAACCAACAGAAATGTGTGTAGAAATATCAAGGAACATAAGAAAGCTGCTTACATTAGCTTCAAGAAGGTCTGTCTCTCTAGATATAAGCTGTTGGAGAGCCAAAATTGTGGTGGATGCAGCCAGAACAGGATCTCGATTTTGGCCATCCCCTACAATTACCGCAAGGAACCTCCCGGAACTAGCAAGAATAGGACCAGGTCGGGATGCAATGGTTCCTGTGGGAATATTAGGTAAAACATGTAGCGCAAAAATAGCTTGCACATCGTCGATAGCACCCTCTTGTATCATAGAGTATGCACCAGCACGGCCTTCTTCGGCTGGTTGGAAGATTAGCTTAACAGTTCCCTATAATTCATCCACTACAAACATCAAGTCTCAGTGAACTTATTTTTCAAAAACTTGGCTAACATAGTAACAACATGCATACCTTCAAGTGCTTTCTCTCCTGTTGGAGCAACCTAGCAGCCCCGAGCAGCATAGTGACATGGACATCATGACCACATGCATGCATTTTGCCATCAATCTTGCTCTTGTTTTCCCACTCTACCATTTCCTGGGATTAAATCAAATGTTACGAGTTAGCTCGAAACAAAATACAAAATGATAAGAAATCGTATGATAACAGATTAACACCTCATTAATTTCCATATCAGAACCTACATACATCCAACCACACATATATCTCTTTCTGGTTTTTAGTATTCATAACCTTTAAATTTCTCACTTCTCAAACCCACGGTCATTCAGGTCAAATAGGGTATATCCAGTTTTGGTCGGGTCATTTTAGGTACATTTGTATCTGCGATCATGTTGGGTGGGACATGTTTTTTGGGGTTCGGGTATATTTTGTGTGTCAATGTTGGATTATTCTTGGTCGGGTGGCTCCGAATGGGGTCATCGGGTCTAAGGTGAGGCAAATAAGACGTATGATCATTCTTATTACAGCGTTTGCCATTTTGTTAAGGTAAATAAACTTGGGTGTAACTTCAAATCATTAAACTTTAGTCTTGAGATCATTTAGGATCATGTAATTTCCGGGTTATGCTATTGGCAGGACTCAATTTTGGATCGAACAAACTTGGGGTCGAGTTCAAATCGGGTTATATAAGAGTTATAGTGTTCATGACAGACAAGGTAGTGCCATTCATATCGGATGAGTTCCTTCATCCTGCCACCACCTCGCTCACCAGAAATCGGAGACCCTAACCACCGTCTACCCTTCGACTGCTACCGCTCCCCACTCCTTAACCTTTCCAAACACACCGACCATCTCCCTCTCCACCCCAACCCTTAACACTAGACTTGATTGATGCCATCTACCCCACCCCACCCAATCTTCTTTGACAATCGCCCTCCCCCAAACCTCTCCAAACCCCATGAACACCGCTACCATAACATACCACCAACCCAAACCTACACATATCGGCCACAACCTGCCCCTCCATGACGACAATCACTCTTCTCACGCCCTCAATCAACTATGCTGAATATTAGTTAAGGATATGATTTCGGAATTCGATTTATTGACATCACAAAACCTGTTTTCATATGACCGTCTCACACTAACTAGAAACCACTAGTAAGTCCTTGAGTCCGTCTCACACTAACTAGAAACTACTTTTTTGTGAGAGGTCTCCCAGTAAGTTAATCGTAAGACCGTTACATCTCAAAATTTGTGCTAAAACTAAACACTACCCCTAACAACACCAACTATGTATGAGTCGCCACCTACAATGATCACCATCAACAAAACATTAAATCACAATGTTTTACTCTTAAATCATACTCATATGACTTAGTCATTTGTTTACCTTTGTATTTTGGATTGTGGCATTTTTCTTTGTAACGAAATAAAATAATTTGATCCAAAACGATCGTTGATTTGGAAGGGGCTCAATTTTTTCTAGATAATTTTGTACAATGATTAGCCTAAATTTTACTCCCTTCATTTCACTCATTTATCCTCACGTTTTTTCAAGTAATTTCGTTTGAGCCTCATTTCCTAATTCATCTACTTTTACCATAAAAAATTACCAAAATAATCTTATTTTTTCACTTTTTTCTATACACAAAACTTTCATATTATAAAAATTATACCATCACTTTTTTTCATTTCCTTAATAATTATGTCATACCTATGCGCTTTATGAGTATAGTATTGTATAAAGTAAATACGCTCCGTCCTAAAAAAACAAAATAATAAACAAATAACTGAAACAAAAGCGGTAGACGTAAATAATCACCAACTGCAATGTTTTTGTTATATAATTGACAGCTTAAAAAAAAAATATATATATATATATATATAATTGATTGAAACCGATGAAATAATTAAAACCTGAAGAGGGAGAGCGTCCATGTCAGCACGAAGAGCAAACCAAGGCTGTGAACCGGACCCAATAGTAGCAACAATACCGGTCTGGGCAACGGGCCAAATGTAATCAACCCCAATCGAGTCGAGTTCGGATCGGATCAGTTCACTCGTAAGGAACTCTTCAAAAGCAAGTTCGGGGTTCTCATGAATTTTCCTTCTCACTCTTTTCAACCACTCTATAAACTCCGGTTCACTCGCTTTTTTAAACAGGTCTTGACCGAGTTGACCCGGTTTATTTTCTAGGCCGGAGATTTTTTGGGTTGTGGACACGTGGATTGGTGTTAGAAAAATCGATATAAATAATATTAGTGTGATCATGGTTTTTGGGCGTTGTATAAAGAGTTTAGTTGAATATGTGTTGTGACATGTTATGGATTTAAGGTTACGGTAGATGATCGTTGACTTTTTTCATCTAGACTTTTATATTCGGAAAAATTAAAAATAAACATCTTTTATGTATCACTTTTTCAAACTAAACACCTTACAATACTTACAAGTTTTTTTTAAAAATAAACACCTTTAAACGTTTTTTTTTCCAATTCAGCAACTTAAGTGGATTCCGGCCAAAAAAATTGCACTTTTCCGACTAATTCAAAATTTCCCTCCCAATTTCGACTTTTATGTCCCTTTTGCCCTTCTTTTTATCCTTCTCTTTATTACTT
>JAUEKU010175775.1:0-10734 GCA_032274805.1 Gypsophila paniculata | reverse complement strand
CGTTGTAAGCTTAAGACGAATATACCCGTCTTAAGTGAGAATTTGTGCATAAAAAATGCATGTAAAACTCAACCTAATACGGAGTAAGAATTTAACAGACTACCATACCAGTTTAGTTGTTTAATTTTACTAAGACCTTACAAAATTGAAGGGTTGGCCCCCTTTTAGTTATTTGACCTACATTCAAAAGAGCTCCTCAAGTACTTTAAAACGGCTTTGGGATCTCTCAAATCTCGTACGAGTACCGGGATAAATGGTGTGTTACTCTTTGATTAAAAGAAGTCTAAATTAGAGAACAAAGAATAGTTCCTTAAAGCATAAATCAGTGCGATTAGAGAGGGATCAATTACGAGTCCAAAAGCTCTTGTAGAGCACGATCCCTAATCCACCAAGAGCCACCGCCAATGCCACGTGTACTTTGGTGGGTTCAACATCGGCTAGGGTGTACCTCTTGTTGGATCTCACTCGACGAGGCTTCTCCCCCAAGTTCTCTCGGAGAAGAGTGCACAGATTATCCAGTTGATGCATCATTTGACGCTGTCCACGTGCTATCCCTTGTACCTGTTAGCACATAATCATGTCATAAGGACATTAAGGCATTGTTTAGATACAATATTCGGAGAGACGGGAGGGGAGTAAGGGTTCTAAATTTTTGATAGACTTGAAGGTACGATGACGAGCTCAAGTCTGTCCATCTTTCCTCCATTCACTCCTAATCCCTCCATCCAAACAAGGAGTAAGATATCATTTTACGGACTTATTTAAATCTGAACCCAATAGCATTTTGTTGAGTTGAACCCGTTCCCTTAACCGGAACATTAATCCTGACAACCCTACCCTAGGTCACACATGGAATAAAGAGTACGCAATATAAAAACAGCAAGGATCACTCCGTTCGGATACCAAGATTGATGACGAATTAGATAAACTTAAGATAGAAGTATAAATCCAGACAACACTTGAAATTTAGCACATAAGAGTAGATCAACGTACCTCCTCCATTAAGGAGCCTTCCTTATTCAAGTGGTTTGACGAAGACGAGTTAGGTAGAATGGAGCCAGTCAACGAGCCATTGCTCAAACTGGATATAAAATGAGATGTGGTAGCAGAGCCATTGCGCGCTTCAGAATGCATAATCATGTTTTGCTGATTGGGAGATAGTTTCTTGACCGTCAATTTAGTGCTAAGCTCTTCGACTTTTGAAGTAAATTCGTCCATCCTGTCGTTTAGTGTTGAGATCTGGTCTGACAACTGTGAAGCAACTCCCTGAAAACGGTAAGAGTTAAAAAAGAGGTCAAATGGAATGAAACGGAATCACCAGGCGATCTCACTCAAGTCATTGATTACATACCTCATTGCCCCCAGTTGTCGCTGATTCAGAGTTTCTCTCGTCGTACCTCCTGCTCCTCATATCAAAGTTATTGAGCTTTGAGCTTTTGTCTCTCTGGTTGGAGTATGATTGGGATAAACCACTGCACCATTCTTAACGTTAAATATTTCAACAGTATTACTTCCCTGCCATCCCTGGTGAACAATAAACTCCGAACCCATCAATGAAAAATAAAAACAAAGATAGAAACGGAGAGAAGCTCACCTCTTCAAATTTTTATGCCTCCATGCAACCCTATCAGCAGATGCTCGAGATAAAGCTTCTTTGGGGCTGGAAACTAGATCCTCGTCCAAGCTGAGCTTTGTCTTCAGATCTTCTGGCAGTGCCTTTCGGGTAGAAATATCACAATCAATGCTGGTTTTATAAGAAAGCATTAGAAATATGTTTTTAAGAACCATATCCCTACCATAACTTCGTTGACAAGTTTTTCAATTTGAATTTGCTCTATATATGCGCGAGGAATGTAGGTCCCATCCAATTCAAGTTGTTTAGCGATATTTTCCACCAGCAACCGATCTCTTCCTTGTACCTTGACACATATGGAATATATTAGTCATACGACATCTAGAGAATGATTCAAGGTAAAGGTACCACCAAAGCAAAACGCTTGTGTTGACGTAACAGATAGCAAAGATGACAAACACCTTAATGAAAATGCACAACTTGTACGTAAGCGTGCAACATCATGTAAACCAAAGAACTCAATTCTATTTTTTAAAACTTAACACTGCACATATACGCCTGTGGCATGTCGTCCAGAAGACGCTGTAGTAGAAAATACCTGGACATAGCGGCGATTAAGTTGTTCAAGCCAATCCATCTTTACGGTCACTCCATCCTTTGTAAAAACGTGGCTGTTTCTTTTCAAGATAGCTGCTATTGTATATCCCAAGGCCATAAGCCCACCAAGAAGACGTACACTCACTTCAAATGTTATCCTGGGTGATATGAGGAACGGACTATCTGTTACCCATTCCTGCAATATCCAGTTAACTTGAAGATCAACAAATACCCAAAATTAACATTTTTGTCTAAGCATGAATTTTTAACCAAAATTAATTATACACATTACACACAAATTACAATGTCTAACTACTTCAAACCCATCAAAACATTCCATTGATCACTTGGAACTCCCTGTGCAAAAGGAACAAAGACACTAGGATCTCAACAGGAACTAGGAAATTCATATCTCTATCTTGCATTTGTCGGGACAACAAATTAACATTTCTCTCAAAGGAACCACGCCAATCAATTTGGCGGCGTAACTCAATTAATACCTGTATTGTGAAAATATAAGGGAAAAAAATCACCACGATGGATCATTAAATCTACTCTGCCTGAATGGAAAAAACCTTATCGTACTAGTTCCTATGCTTGTGTACTCTACTCATTTGTAGAAGCAACAATACGCTATGAACCTTCAAAGTAAATTGTCTTATAGTTGACACCAAAGTTTGTAAGTAACATTACGCATAAGGGATGGCAATGGGTCGGGTCCTATGAGACCCGGGCCCGCACCCCAAACGTTGGACCTGGGCTCGACCCGGACCCTGTGGATTTAAAATTTTCGGACCCAGATCCAGACCCACCAAGTTCGAGTCTGGTCAGGGTCCTATGCGGGTCTACCCTAAAAAAGTCAATTATTTCCTAATAAAACTCTAAAAAGTTAAAACTTACATACTCTAATTGTATTCTTATAAGTTATTTCTCATAAGGTAAATAGTAATTATTTAATTGAAAACAATTGATAAAAACTCAATCACAATTCAATCTCAAATGTCAAAAAAAAAATTAAAAAGTTTAAAAATTTACCATAATCGGAGAGTTCTAGAGAGGGAGATAACTTCAAATAAAAATATGCACAAAAGGCAACAAAAATAGAGAGCTACTTGAGAGGAACCAAAGTTGAATCCAAAAAACATTCACGAAAGTCAAAAACATTTGTGAGTCTCTCGAGATTTCATATACACCCTCTTGTTTACATCTCCCAGCATCCACACAGCTTTGCAGATTCACCAAAAAGTAAGAAAATAGCGATCTACTAAAATACAAAGACTTTTTAAAATATATGAACATACCCTCTCAAGATTAATGTATTCTTCACTTAGGATACATGACAGCCTACGTGTAAACAAGCTGATGCCCCTTCTTGAAACATGTTTACGATTAAAAACAGAAACTAGCTCACACTACCATATACACTCGACATCACGCTTCATTTAGTGTTGAGGTTTTTGTCAGAGACTTAATTTCTTAGATAGTTCAATTATCTCCGACCACTGTCAGATGAGACATAGTAGCAAGACTAAGATGAGACTAGAAAATTTCATTAGTAAAATACATGCCTTCAACCAAAATCTACAACCAATAAGTTATAATGCCATACCTCAAACATAAGATTATACTTTCCATCCCTATTTCGCATCCTCAAATACGATTGGCATGATTCAGGATCTTCTCCTGGAGGTAGAAGGTATATATCGTAAGTTTGCTCAACAGCTTCCTTAAAATTATCAGAGAAAACAGCTTTAATTTGATCCTCTGAGATAGTCTTCGACGACTGTAAAGGAGTAATTAACAAAGACACCAGCAAATCAGTGTTGAGAATTTGCCCGTTTATAGAATCTTATGAACTCTATAGACAAAAACCTATAAAATAAACCTTCAGAATATAGGTAGGATTTTGAAATCCAGTAAATGGATTGAACTTGTTGATTATCTTAATCTGCGCAGTCTGTAAATCTGGCTCGATGAAGGCCTTGTACATTGGATAGACCTGTAAGAGCATGCAAGTAAGAAGTCAAGAAAATGTTTGTACAAAAAAAAAATGAAAAACGTAATGTTAATCGATGATGAATAAAATTGCAATTTAAATAGCTTAGTGCACGTACCGTTTCAGAAATTTGTTGGATAATCTCCTCTGGTTCTTGTCCAGCACGTTGTATATCTCGTAGAACTCGCTTGACCAAATCAAAATGAACACCACCAGTAACGGAAACTCGTAGGTCCAAAAAAGGACGTAATTTTTCGCTCAAAGCATAAATTCCCTCTATAATTACAATCCGTGAGCTTGGGACTTCAACTTTCCTGAACAATTTAACAATCCGTGTAAATTTTGAATACCATCTGAAGCACATGAGCAACCACGTAAAAACTAGATAAAGAGCCCACAAGATAATTAGATTCTCCTCGCAAACATAGCTTATGAGGTCAAAACTACCACTTCAGAATAACAGCAACAAGTACAACACACTGGGCGAGAGCCTAGGGGCAAAAGCATATGGATAACGTAAATTAACGTACATACACTACTATTAGCCAACAAACCCTCAAATTTATAAACCATAAAATCACTTTTTATAACTAAACCAGACTATATAAAGCCAATTGCACCCTAACATCTTAGGGGATATTCAAACAGACAGTGTAAATAACTTAACTGACAAGACAATGATAGACGACATATAAATAGACAGTTGTGCCAATGTTCAAAGTGTAACTGACCATAAACCCCGTGGGTTTAATCATATGTTCGGAATTATGCAACGACAGGCCAATTAAACAAAAACATCGGGAGCTTAACCAAATTTCAGGCTCACCGCATGTTATCGAATCTGTGTTTCCCTCTCCTCCTGATCGAGCTGAACCAAACTTTCTTTCGGTAGAACGCAAATGAAAACATACATAGTAGTTTAAAAAGAAACCTGTATCCTATACGGGAGCTTGTCTTGAAATCATAAATGGGCACCTCGACATCTTTCCCTGCCTTAAGGTCACTAAGATTCTGAAGTAATGTATCATAATCTGTCAAACGTGGATCTGTTGAAGGAAAATCACAGATACGATCAGCTACTAGCACCTATCTGCTGGATCAACATAACTCAACAATTCATAACCGTAATTGATCAGAATATAGCAACCAGCTCAACAAAAACCACAACCAAAAAACCGAGACTATAACCTATTCCTCATATCAACAGGAAATTAAGCACTTGGGGAAAACATTTGATATTTGATAAAGAGTGGAAAGACTACCGTCGAAGTTGCCGTCAACAATGCGGCTCGCATCGTTGTAGTTATCCATAGATATGACTGCAATGCTGGGCTTGTAGTTCTGAATTTTCTCAGTAAAAACAGTCTTCCCTGCTCCTGAAGGGCCAGCTATCCCTATTAAAATCATTCCATCATTCTTATGAGCTAACAATTGGCATGCACGAACAACAATGAAGAAACCCTTCTCAAACGACAACGGTTCTTGAATCGGAGCAATCTCATAACGGCTAGAGTCTTTTCGCTTAACCAGTCGCAACTGATCCTTCAACAGTCCTGGCTTTCGACGAGGCGACCCAGAAGCATAACCATCCTGAGCCATCGGCATGTATTGCAGCTTTTACTGCTGGCCAGAGATAAACATTCATTACTTCAAAGTTATGAGCTCAATCACCAATAACAAACACTTTTAACAGCAACCTTAACACCCTAAACTGATTTCGCCACTAACTAGTTAAGATATACAAATAGTTTCGACAATTTAGCGACTTCATATAATAACGGCAGAACTAAACCATAGCTAATGAGCAAGTTACACCAATAACCATACAAAACGCATCCCACCTACCCGATCAAATACTTTACGTTCACCATCTACTTACTCATTTCTCACTTAATACATCGGATGCAAGACAACAACCAACGAACCAAATAAACAAACTCCGCCAATTTCGGATCTCAAATTCCAACCCACAATCAAATTGTTGCCACGTGACACTAAAGCGCACAAATTAAAGCGTGAGCTCATAGCTCCATCAACAGACACAATTATAGGATTCATAGCCCACAAAAAAAAGCTCGAATTCAATCAAAAACATGTGAAACTTCCCAAAATTGGCAAGTCCAAACATTCGGGGACAAACAATGTCCCATAATTCTAACTCAAGTACAGGCAACCAATGTCCCATGCCTCAACAAATTTGGTTAAAAGTTCACAGCAAAGTTGAACATCTCTCACTTTCACTCACAAACAAGTGATCATATAATTGACAACTTGTCAAATTGATATGACAGTTGCAAAAAGCCAACTACTTGTAAGTGGGAACAATGCAACAAACAAATTTAACACATGCCTTTATCAAACAAACACCCGGTCTCTGAAAAGACGGTCTCTGAAAAGACGGGTTCCTTTACACTCTAACCACATAACCAAATTTAACACATAACCACAAACAAACAAGTGATAATCAAACAAACACCCGGTCTCTGAAAAGACGGGTTCCTTTACACTCTGACTACCTATCTAATACCTCTTCACTGATTTACAGGCCTTATAATATGACCGTGTAAGACGATCTTTTACGAGACAGACTTGTCAAAGAAATACTAGACAAATTTAACACATGCTTTTATCACAACATTCAGTCAAAAAACTGTTAGCAGGACCGACAGGGACGTCCCGAACATTGAAATTTTTTCGATTTCTAACTAAAATTTTCGGAAATTTATCTAATTTACCTTATTCAATCAGGACTTCACCCCTTAACTTAAAATCTCGACTCCGCCACAAAAATCATGATATGAATCAAATTGAGACCATACAAAACAACCCAGATGTGAAAATCAAACTATCAACAAAATTAATTCCTAAAATAATACAAAATTTAGGGATCTAAAATCAACAACACCACCAAATTATGTATCAATCATACAAAAAGACTGAAACTTGAAACATACCCAGATGATAAAATCAATGAATAAATAAACCCATATGATCAAAACATTAAAAACAGAAAATTTACTGCTACTTGTGGAAATTTTCAGTAGAAAAAATAACCTAAAATAAATAAATAAATAAAAATTGAAATAAAATAATGCGTGAGAAAAAATCTAGTACGTACTCCTCAATAATGCAACATTTTCTTGGGATTTGTTATATAAAAATGATATTTATACATTGAACATTGTGATTCCCAAGATATTTCTTTTCCTAGGGTAAAAGTTTTGATTTTTTTTTTAATCGAATATTAATGATGATATTGGAGAAAATAGATGCGGGCTTGTGACGGCCGAAGAGGCCAGAAATTGAGGGAAGACGCTTTATAAGCGTGGAAGGCGGAGCTTTTTCGTAAGGTATCGTATTTTATAATTATTGTTGGATATTTTCACTTTTATTTGCCAAATTTTGTGGAGTACAATTTTGTTCTAATTTATACTACTGGGTAATAAAGACGAGCTCAATAATACATCATTTTTTAAAAGAAAGGACTATTACTTAATTTTTATTTTGAAATACTAATTTTTTAATATTGTAGTTACTCAAATTTCGCACGCTCTTCCATTTTGTTTATCTCTTTTATAATGTCCTCCTCACCGAACAATACATCATAACGACGTGGAAAGAAAAATTTCTAAATAATTTTTTGAAATTGAAATATCGTGGTTTTATATAATAAAAAACTAGAACATCTTTGCTTAAATTGAAGTTAGAAAAATTACAATTCATGATTTTATTCTATTTTATTGATTTTATAAGGTCAAAAAGTGAGAATGAATGATTTCAAGCTGGATTGAAAGTTGAGATTTTGCAAATTTAGTTCAAAACAATTTTATAACCATTACAAAATCTCATAACCTATGGTGGTATAAAATTTTGTTTTTACTATTTGTAATTTTGAGTGATATGACAATCCGATTAGTAAAGTAGGGAAAAAACTACGGTTACACTAGTGTATAGAATTTTCTATATAGTACGAATAATGTGGTGACACGTGTCATACAAGAATCTTCAATATTTGCCTAAATTATACTTTTTCTTTTTTAACACAATTTGAATTTTGAAATTTTTAATATAAAATTAGAGTTTATTCAATATTTTTTTTCTCTTTTGTTAATTTCGTTTATTATTTAAAAAAATTTGATGGTTGTTATTTATACTCCGTATATTTTAATTTTGAAATTCAATAATGGCGTGTTTGGATATGGTTATTTCATTTGTAAATGTAGATTTGATCCAAATTACATGTTTGGGAAAATGAAAGAATTTGAATTTGGATTTGAACAAAATCCAACTCTCATTCTAATGCATGCATAAACTTGGTATTTTCAAATTCAACCACCAACCCATGTCATTTACAATTTTGGTATTTCACTTTCTACATTTCAAATCAAGATTTTCAAATAAAATGATGGTTCCCAAACAATATCTAATAAAATTTTATAAAATAAAAGCTCACCCCATCAACCATCCCACCCACAATCGCCAGCAACCGCCACTCTCACCATGATGCCGACACCGTCTTAAATTAATTACTAAAATGCTTACCTAAAATTCATATATTCGTTATATTTAATTTTTTGACAAAAAAGTTATTAATTTATTTTAGATTATGAGATTAATTTTTTTCATTAATTTATTTTTTTCTAAAATTTAAGATATATATTTTTATATAGATTATGTAATTTATTAGTTTATAATATAGAATAATATTAAGAATTGAAATATATTTGTGAATTTCATATAAAATTTTTCCTCCAATTTTTTCTCCAAACTCGTATTTTCCCTCCATCATTCTCTCCAATTTTTACATATTAATCTCATTATTAATCTTTTAAAGATTCTTTCACATGTCTTAATTCTATTAGTGGTGTATGTAAGATTCCATACACCAAGTGTAACCGTATCATCTTCCGTAAAGTAGTAGCTACGTTCTTTTGCGGGGATTGTCTTAATTAAAAAGTTTCTAATTTGCTTTTATAATCGGATCCGGTTATAGATCCATTAATTGTTTTTTTTTAAAGACGAATAATTCATTAATAGAAAGTCAAACGACACTTACAATAAATTAGTAAAATTGAAAACAAATCTGACAAAAACCAAATTATAAATTTCTCGTAAAGAACGAAAGATCTCAAACCAAGATTTGACAATTCGGCACATCCTTGTATTGCTATCTTTCATATAGCTTTTAATGGGATCTCTCACTCGATTCAATGAAAGGGAAAAATCATCCGGCTTTGAAGATTGTTGTCGCTTCACTTGAATCCATCATATAAAGGCGTCCAACGAACTATCAACAAATTATTGTCTAGTATTAGAAAACTGAAAACCCTAAAAAAGGGCACTAAAACCTCGAAAAAGGACTGAAAAATCTCACCAAACGAGAGATACTTATTTGAACTAGAAAAATACATAATGAACTATATATAAAAACGAATTTAGGGGCTTACCATCGATCAATATAATTTCGATGGAAGCCCCATGTATAAAGGATGTTAGGTGTATTTATTTTATTTTTTTTTTATTTTTTTTTATTTTTTTTTATTTTTGGAAAGGGAGAGAGATGGAGGCTAGGGTTTTGGTCGTAATAGATAACATTTAAGAATTTTTAAGTACTAGTTAATGGGATGTGCGTTGCATGTGTTCGATACTTTAGTAATCAATATATATGCTTTTTTTTGTTCCATTGAATTCTACGGAGTATGAGGTTTTAATTTTTGTGAGAAATATATTTAATTGAACGTATTATAGGGAAGGATAATGGAAGAATTTCAAAGTAAAGTTCATAAATGGGTAATTGTTGGAAATAGCCGTTGAATGTGTTCTATGCAACAAATGTCATAGTATTTCCGAGTTGAACCAATAAAATTTTGATGAAATGGATTTTTTTCTCTTGAAAAATGTTGATTGAATTTGTGGGTCTATCTATGAATTTTATTTATAAGTTCTTTCACTGTAACTAAAATTACTTGAATATTGTGATTTACAATAAGACGAGATGAAATAAATGAAGATTTTTTTAGGTGTTGTTTGGTTACCTATTTAAAAATACATCAATATAATGGGGGTACAATATGCCGCCGCATATACCTTAGACACAGCCGCAATTTGGACCATTTTTTCCCTCCCCTAATGAATCTATAATTACCCCCTAATTAGTTTTTAGTTACTCATTTACAAAACTTTACAAAATTACCATGTCGGATGATAACGATGTTGATCGCGAGGATTACGGTGGTGATCGGGACGTTAACGGAGATGACGTAGTGGTGAGTATTCGTTGTTGAGCGTTGGAAAGGCATTTCTCGAGTGGTATACCCGAGAAATCCTTGATTTTCTCGAGTAATCTACTCGAAAAATCCTAGATTTTCTCGAGTATTTTACTCGAGAAATTCGCTTTTTTAAAAAAAAATTTTCTTTTTTTTAGATTTTTTAATTTTCGTTTTTGTTTTGGTTTTTTTTTTTTTAATTTTATAATTTCGTTTTTTTGTTTTTTCTAATTTTCGTTTATTTTCTTTTAAATTTCAGGCGGAAGAACATGTTGGAGATGGAGTTAATTACAGCGGTAATT
>JAUEKU010175764.1:0-10735 GCA_032274805.1 Gypsophila paniculata | reverse complement strand
GTTATGAGGCCACCTACTAAGCCAAGTGGGAATTTTAAAAAAGCTCTACGTACTTTTAATTTTATGCTTGAAAATTAGGTCAGAATGTGAGATGGCGTTGAAACTCTATGATTAGAAAATCAACTTGATGGACACATTTTTATTTTATTTTATTGGAAATATATATACACGAGTAGTATAAAAAAAATAGTTTATGATGATAAAATCTTTGTTGAAACAGTTTTATGTCATTTTACGATTTTCATACGAAATGGTACTTATTATTATGATATAAGACGGTTATGAGAACTATTTTTAAATTGAGTTGTTTTCACATTTTATAATATTAACTACGGAATACTGCTTATGAATAGCATAAGATGAACGTAAATAAATAAATAAAATCACGTGTATATTATTTCAGCTCTTGTTTTTAGTGCAAAACTTTATTTTATGACGAACATAAACATACTTAAGTCAAGATATGTACTTCATATTAATACACTTAAATCATATACGGAGTAGTTTATTAAGATTTCTCTTATGTTACACTTATTACAATTTACAATATAACCATTGTAATTAGGAAACTAGGTTCACTCAAATGATATAATTGATCACATACATAGTGACACATTATACATAGTTTTAATTCGTAATATCTAATGACATTTATTGTAGGAACATCTCATATCGATTAATTTAAGAAGATAATATATCGATTATAACTTGGGTAGTTAGTTATTACTATCCTAAGATGATTCTAAGTAAAAGTTCATTCACCAGTCTTGTTTGTTGAAAGGTTTGCGAATTTTATTTTGGAGGTGGTGAATTTGATGGCGATGGTTGAAAAGAGATTGTTGGAGGAACAAGTAGTGGAGAAATCAGGAAACGATTGATGGATTGAACCGGGAAATTAGGTGTTCGGGTCATTGGTGGGTAGCCGGGTCGATAAGTCATCGATAAATGAGCCCAAGGCGGCATATAATTGGTTGATCCTCCGATGATCATTGGAGGACTATATGAAGCTTGGTGTTCACTTTGTCCACTTGATCTTGCTGACGACATCATCTGCTTTGTTGCGGTATCTTTTTATGTGTACGTGTTCATTTTCTTGTATCGATACTGGAATTAAGGTGAGGAGACATTTATATGTTGGTAGGTTCTTCCGCCAATCATATCACCACTAGATTTCAGGATGAAAACCTCACTTGACCTGTGTGGACGTGTCTCTTTCACGTGTGTGTTGTTTTTAGGTTAACTGAGGGAGCACTTTGATTGTGTTCAAACATGTCAATCATCATTAAATCAAATTTTAGCCAAGCCAAACCATTTATATTTTGATACAAGTCATACCACTATATGAGTCTGATCACATAATGGGTTTATATAAAAATTCATGATGTCTTGCGCGCGCACAAATCAAGTGAGATTTTTAAAAATAATTAGTGTAACACCCGTGAAAATTCACGGGATTGTTTTGAACCTCTTTTTAGATTAAATATATGATAAATTATCGAAATGAAAGTATGCACGTGTGTATGTACGGAGTACGAAGTAGTATTTAATTGATCATTTGATCTACAATCATTACGGTTATTAGTCTCCTCATCTTAATTCAATCGATATAAGATAACACCCAATACACATGAAAAGACCTCAAGAAAAAGAGGTTATTAGAAGGCTAAGTCATGAAATTGTATAATTGACATTAAAAATTTAAGTAATAGTCACCACCTCAAGATCAAGCTTCAAGGATTTGATGTAATTGATGGCATTATCAAGTATAGATGCATGATCTTTCTGCAAGATTACATGATTATTAAGAGATAATTAATTAGCTCTAATTATTTTCAAATAACACTACATTTTTTTATCTGCGTAACACATTTTTATTTGTTTCATCTTATTAATCGTTGTTTGTTATTGGTATTGTAAATTGTAATTAATAGTGTTATTCTAATACAAAATTAAACTTTCATTAGACATATATTATGGGTGTTTTGTTGTTATTCTAATTAAAAGAATTATAAATGTTTATTCATCATTTGATTATTTTAATTTTAATCTGAAGGCCTAGATGGATAGCTGATTAGAGGTGCAAACGTGCGATATAATATACAATCAATACCTTGTTTGAAATAGGAAGTAGAGCTTGTAGAGCTCTCAATTTCTCATTGATGCGCTCCCTTCGTCTCTGTTCACCACGTCGTCTCTATATCCATGTAATAGTATAATAACATGCCTTTTAAAATTGTTTTTAAATTCAATATATAGGTGTAAATATATAGTACATGTTGAAGAAAAATACTAAAATTGTATTTATCACTTCTTTCATTAATATGAGTTTGAAAAGTAAATTAAATCGTGACTGTTATTCTTACTCGTGTTGGAACATGATCATGAGCATGACTCTCGTCATCAGGATGGGTGCGGGTTGGGTCAGGATCGGGTAGCCTTTTGTCTTCCAAATGCATCACACCCACCTCCTTGACCTTCCGATCCTAAACATGAAGTTTTTAACAAGAAAAGGTTTATGCTAGTCCAATCAATCGGGCCAAAAAAAATTATGCACGTTTACCTAGCTAGACATCAAACTTCATATACTTTGTATATCATTTTGAAAATTAGATCAATTACAAGATTAAATTTGTTTACAATTATTAATTTTTAATCGTGTGAACAATCATATCAAATGTAAGTAACTCGTAATATCTTTCAGAAATGGATAACAATTTAGTATAGGATTATCAAAAAAAAAATTTATCAAAGAGGAGTATTTGAAAAAATGCAATTTATACACTGATTTATTTTACCTAATACTCCATAAAAAAATATGCGAAAATAAATAATTAATGAGTGGATTAGTTAAAATTATAAAAGTAAGGATAATGAAAGGGTACTACCGGATGGTACCGAATTTCGGTACCACCCTCTTATAAATAAAATGTGGTCCCCACAAGTTAGCAAAGAATAGAACATTGTTTTTAGCAAAGATATGAGAGTTTGTTATTAAGCATATGCATTGACAAAGCATGGTAAATAATCATGTATCTTGCATATAAAAATTATTATGAAGCAGTTGTATGCATACGATGAACTATTTATTTTTCAAATGTGATCATTGTAATGATTACTTTGACCATATATATAATTATTAATTGACTAAAGTATGACAATATTTAGAAAATTAAAAATAGACACAATTTATTCATTAACGATCCCATTTGATCGAAAACCCTGCCTTTAGAGCATTATGTTAAATTTGAGAGGGCATATCCATACCCGAAATGGGAGAGGGTGTCCGAGACGAGAAGTCCAATGAAAATCCAACCTTACTAAAACCAATTGGTAATTATTTGCAGACCCGGCCACATACATTATAAGGTGGACACTCCACCGATATGAAACTTTGGAGTCATTTATATTCCGACACATTACATACAAGTAATGTAAAGTGAATAGGGTTCAAATTTGGTCACAAGATTATTGAGACATCTACTAAACAAGGGTGAATTTCCCGAGTTCCTGACTCTGTGGGGGAACTTTCTTCCTATGCTTACACTTTGCATTGTATTAACCCCTTGTGTTTGTCTATATAAGTAAAACTTTGGTTCTACACGTATTTGGAATAGAGTGTACATATTCGCTAGATAACAAATATACATAAGACGGGTCAAACCCGTCTTAGAAGAGAGAATTTACTTTATAAATTTAAATAAGTTGAGGCCATTTTTGAAATTAATTGAAAATGAGAGAATTCAGAAGTAGCTCATTTGATTTATGCAAGGCGTATTGTTTGAATTTTAATTATGTAAAGATTTCACTCGATAAATTTAATTAAATGTTTCCATCATAAAATCAATTGATAATAGGAGAACACTATTTCTTTGATGAGACAGTCTCATAAAAAGTTTATTGTGAGACCTCTCACACATAAGTAGTTATTACATTTTTTTTAGTTACACATAGGTAGCTTAGTTACATTTTTTTACTCATTGAAGACTTGCCGATAGGAGAAATAGTCCATATTGGTCTTATAAAGTCTTTAATTTTTTTTGTCCACAATCAATGTGAGACTTTCACTTATAAGTTAATAAAGACTTCTTCACAATTTACAACGAACCAATTACTTTTTGATATAACTGTTGAATTCCGCTATTGTAATACGAGCTCAATAACTTATTTATGGTTGGTAATCGTGATTTATTTACTAATGTCATACGAATTGAAGTATAAAAATTTCAAATATAAATAACGATTATCTAAACGGAGTTATTGGATATATAAAAAGGATGTATAAATACTTCGTAGTTGTCTAGGGTTTCAAGACCATGGAAATTGTGTGCCATGCATGTGAAGAGAACATCTAGAATCCACGTGAAAACACTAAAAAGGGCGAATACGTAGAAAAGAGTTATTTGTACTTGGCTTGTGCAACTTGTATCAAGAGGATATGATTGGCAAAAACTACATACCTCGAAGCACTATGAATATAATGCATGTCTAGATGAATTGAATTAAGTGGATATGATTGTAAGTATCTTGTACTTTCAAATTTCTTTTTTTTTTTTATTTACTTGATTGAATTTATATTGAGGGTTATTATATCTGTATTATTTTTCGATAAAATAGTCAACTAGTTTCACGTTGAATAATATAACATTTATCTATTGATTATAATGTTATTATTTGGCTATAGTTCCCCATTATTCGAGAGTATTGACTTTTATTTTCTAACAATAAGCTAAATACTCAATTTCCGAGAGTATATATTTCCGAGAAATAATTTGTAGTCAATTTTACTAACTTTTATACCGCTCTCATATCAAATATTCATACTAATTAAATTTTTCTCCTATGTGAGTAAGGTCAAATTTTCTCCTATGAGTAAGGTCTACATTATTGTGCATAAGACGACATGACAATTTACGGTACTTATACCTAATAGCACCCTATATCGTCTTCTTCTATTTAATAATAATAATAATAATAATAATAATAATAATAATAATAATAATAATAATAATAATAATAATAATAATAATAATAATCCGTATATATTAAGCATATTCTTCAAATTAAGGATTATACCATAGTTTTTCTTTTCTTGAAAAAAAAAAGGAAAAGGAAAATGCATGTGTTATTATAGATGAGAACTTATTTGAGCTTCTTAGTTTAACAATATTATCATGCAAAACGAGTTTACACCGCTAGTACGATTTATATAAAATACAGAAGTAATAAAATATCAAACTTACGACTAAATCTCAAAAATAATAAATTTTGGTTATGTTTGGCGAAATTAGCTGAAAAAATAGTTGAAAATTGAAAAGGTGCCTAAACTAAAAAGGTAAATGAAAGGATAACTAGTTTATTATTTTAGATACCTAGAATTTTTTTTAGTCGACTTGACCAAACACTTACGAAAAAAATAATTAGCTGAAATTTTTAAATAAACTATTTGATTTGCACTCCGAAACACATCCATGTATGGATTACAAATTTACAAGTAGCTCATGTATCTTATTATTTGCTGGTATGAATTGTGTAACATTTGTGAAAAAGGATATAAGAGGGGAAAACATATTTTTTCCCAAACGTTAATATAATTTCCAACTCATTATCTATGCAAATGACTCATTTTAATTTTTATTTCCAACTCATTATCTATGCAAATGACTATTTTAATTTTAATTTTGTGATATTATAAGTTGATGAAACTAACTTTGGGAGTGTGTATAATTTGAATTTTATATCGTATGCCTCAAAACAATAAATACATTAAGAGTTTCTTATGACCGTAAAATCTGTTATATATATTCAATATTGTCAATACAGGACTTTCTTATAACATAAGACACTCGATATAATCTACCATCTTTCTTTGATAAGGATTACGGTATATTAGAATATACCGTAGAGAATAAGATAGAAAGATTATTGAAATAATATCTTTATAGTTACCAAAATATGGTGACGGTAGGTTTAAGTTTAGGGTTAGGGTTTGGAGTATTATAAATATACTCATCATTGTTATGTAACAGGACACACAATTATCATTAATAAATCATCTTTATGAAATATCTATTCTCCTATTATAATCTTATCATTCTTAAAATATATGTCAAAATTACTATTTAAAAAGTATGTGCTTAATTATATATAAACTTATACTTCATGACATATCAAAATGAAAAAAGTGACAAGAATACATCCAATTATACAGAGTTTTCTCAAAATACACCAAACTTCAATTAATCTCAAAGTACACCAAACTATTGATATATCCTTCTCAAAATAAACCACGAACAAAATTTTAGATATGCAATCAATAATTTACATTTTTCTAATAAATCAAAAGCACAAAACATTAAATAAAATGGAGAACAAAATTAAAATTAGTCATCTAATAAGAAATTAAAGTTAGCAAGAGAAATAACACAAACCTCGTCAAATTGAGAACCTTGAGCAACAATAATATTCATGTTTTCTTGTAATTTTTCTTTTCCTTTATTATTATTTGGTGTTGGATTATTCTCCAAGTTATTATTATTATTTTGATTATCATGTAATGTTTCCGTAGGTGGTAGAGGAATTTCTGATAAAACTTCAAAAATTTCATTATTATTATTATTATTATTATTATTATTATTATTATTATTATTATTATTATTATTATTATTATTATTATTATTTTCAATAATATTACTAAAAAAACATGCATTCTCACTAGTTCCACCAAAAATCCAATTATAATGATATGGAAATTCCTCACTCATTTTCAAAGCCCTACTTATTAATATTAACTACAAAATGATTATTATATTATGAGTATAGTGATTATTTGATTTTCTATAGCTTGTGAATTATGTTGAACAATTTTAGAGAAGAGAGGGTTTCATCCCCCACGTACCCTTATATATAATTAGAAAGAAAAAAGTCCATATTTAGGAAAATATACAAATTTTCATGTGAGACGATAACTTTATGTTTGAGATGATCTACAGTCTCACAGTAAATTATTGTGAGATTATTTTATAAGTTAGAGTTAAAAAAAAAAATTGTTAATTACATACTAAATAAAAATGATTACTATCATCAATAAAATGATTGAGTACAAACATTATGAAAATGACTAAGATAATAGAGGATCACATTTTTTACTAAAAAAATAGTACAAAAATCATATTTATGATTAATTGTTATATTTAATATTTTGTTTTCTTTTTAATTTTTTTTAGTGTAAAACAGTTAGTTTCATGCTTCTATCTATTCCAAATTTCCATTACTCCCTCCATTTCATTGAGTTAGCTCTATTCGTCGTTATTCTGAGGTTGGCACAATTATTAATGGTCTTTTTCTTTAATATGTGAGTTTTGTATATTGAAAAATATGAAAAAATAGGTTATTGAAAATGGGGCTAGTTGATTGGAAATACCGTAAAAAAATGGGGCTAGTTGAGTGAAACGAAAAGAATATTCCATCCGTCCCAGTCAATTGTTCATGTTTCAATTTTGATACAAAAATAAATGCAATAAATGAACTATTATAAAAACAAATACAGAGTAACTTAATACACAGAAGTCATTATAACATGCTCACGTACATGTACATTATGTTAAAGTTGTATAATCTAAAAAAATATAAGAATTAATTGTATCATGTATAGACCCTTAAATATCAAACGTTAACAATTGACTGAGACGGACAGGGGGCGGATCCAGGATTCGAGATAAGGGGGACACATTTTTGCGAAGGCATTTTATTGATTTTAAACTAATTTGACTCATTTTTCGGGAGACGTTTGGCATGATATAAATATTTTTATCCTAATTCAAAAGTTGAAATTCACGTAAAAACTTAATTTTTTTTTTTTTTGAAAGACTTAATTTATATCAACTGGATTTAAAAAAGTATCAAACAAAAGTAAATACCTAAACACATTATATAATAGTATAATACGGAGTACATATATTGGGCCACATTTGAATATATAAAAATATACGGTATGTTAAAATTTTAAATAGAAAAAAAGTTAAATATTTTTTTTAAAATTAACCGAGAAACATAGAAGGGAAAAAGATGAAAAACAAATACATACACACTTTGTTTTTTATATGTTACTCTCATTTGTTTTCAAAATATACGCCTAAATATTATGAATATATTTTTGATAATCAATGGTATAAATGCCTTTCGCGTGTTTTTTTTTTTTTTTATAAGATTGAAAGTCAAAGGTTTATCTTAAAAAAAAAGAAAAAAAAATTAAAAAATGGAGGTGTTACCTAATATAAGAGACCAAAATATTAATAATAAGGCTCAAAAACTAAAAACAACTAACAATAAAAATATATAAATGTAAACGAAGTTAAGGTATCTAACAATAAATGCAATGGACTCTATAAATAAGGTTTCTGATGGGCCTAAACGAAGGTCCATATTTGTGTTAAAAGATGCAACCAAAAACTTACAATAGTGAGAATTGAACCTGCACCGCTGCGCTACAAGTTCAAAACACTTACCACCCCTACCGACTTGCTTAATTATTACTATAACTGTGCTTAATTATTACTTCCAAAAAAAAAAAAAATAACCAGATTTAAAAGGGAAATCAAAGAATAACATCAATTAGAGAATTCAGTAACAAGTGGCTTAACCTACTAGTGAGGATCATTTGTCTCATTCTGTGCCTCTCTTGTTAACCACAATTATAGTAATGTTTTCGATTATCTCAGGTATGTTTGACTCTTATGGTCAACTGATAGATTTTGATCACTATGCACCGATATTTATTAAAAATTGGTTTTCTACCTGTATAAAACTTTTGTACGATGTATACTAGTTTTATGGTGACTCTTTCGATAATAACAAAATACTCCGTATAAATTTCATAATTATACTAAAATTGTCACACTATACAACGTCTTTATTTGAGATTCTGTAATTCGTCAAAACATATACGGAGTATAAGCTTTAATCGGCAACTTTAATTTGCCAACATGAGTATATTGTGCTCATTAAAGCTCAGTACAATCTAAAAAGGTTATAAGTGATGTATGTTGTTGAAAAATATTGCTCAAAACTAAGATCTTTTGAAATGTAGTAAAAGTCAAATGATAACAATGTAATGAGATGGGAAAATGTAGGTTTTCCTTAGGGCGAAACTATAATTGTCCCGTATGATTGAGTTATTGATGACAAATATATAAATATTTAAAGTCGTCACAAAATGTGGTTCACTTTAGAGAAGTAAAGAGTTAATTTTAACGAATTTATTAGAGGACAACTAATACTTTTTATCGAGTATTGACTTCAATTTTTTTTTACAAATGTAAGTGTCAATCTCCGTTGCCATCTCTACTCAATTGAGAGTATATATTTGCATAAACGTACAATTAACTCATTTTATTTTACACCAAAAATGAAATAATTATTTTTGAATGACCAAAAGGTGAAATAATAATGTAAAACATTTTGTATTATTCTACTTATATGTAACTTGGTTTAATTTCTTATACATCGCTTATGTATTTTTTTTCTTTTTCTTTTTAGTAATTTTTAAATTGTTGTTTAAATTGTTTCAAAATGTGAAGCAGATTATCAGAGATATAAATTAGAACAATAAAAATCATACGTAGTTGGATATCTTAAGAGCTAAGAGGTACGAAGTAGTGTACAAGTGTAGTACTTACTTCCTCTGTCCCAATGATTTGTTCTTTATTTATATTATATTTTATATGACTGAGATTTCAAATATAGATAAAAATAAAAATAATTAGGACAAAAAGACAATAAACTAGAAAATACAACAAATATCCAAAATTGCAGAAAATGGTCATGAGAGCCATCATGAGACACGTGAAAACCCTAAGGCAAAGTTTGAAAAACATCAAGTGATCAAACTTGTTTTGTGTCTCAATTGATTCAACCATCAACATGCATGTACGTTTCATGTTTCACTTTTTTGTGATGTCAAATATGGATTGATTTTGGCTTCACTTCCTCATCACCGACCTCATCATATATGATCGCGGTTGATTTAGTACGTGTATATGGTCATAAGCTAAGTATGTTTGTTAATATACATAGTTTAATAGAGGTGAGACAATTTTTAGAATAGTACAGTATATACGTTCAAGTAAACTTTTGTCAATAATCGTTTTACTAGTTAAACAAATTTTTAATATAACCTCCTTTATTATTCTAACAAGTGAATAGGTTTCTTTAACATTATTACTTGATAGATATGAAGAGATCTTGACCTGATTTTCATCTAGCGATCTATATATGTACTAGGTCCAATGCCTTAATAAATCATTTGCCTCATTTGATACCTCTTTATTTTAGTAAACTTTAGTTACATAGATTTTTTTGTGATGGTTGAAACTTCTTGACCAACTGTTTACCTTGTCAAATAGTATCCATATATTGAGAACCAGGGTTTTCAAGTGGTAAGAGTTTATTTACTCCAATCATAAGGTCGGGGTTCTAAGTACGTATATAGCCACTTTATTATTGACATTGACCACCCTAATGTCACAAAATATCTATGATAGAATAATTTGATGACTTTTTATTTATATATAAAGAAAATTTTTATATTGTTGACATTGACCACCCTAATGTCACAAAATATCTATGATAGAACAATTTGATGAATTTTTTACTTATATATATGTTAAAGCAAGGTAGCTGTGAGCTAAGAATGAGCCCACAATTAGCACCAACTATGTACTAGGAAAAGCCCAATCAT
>JAUEKU010175753.1:0-10736 GCA_032274805.1 Gypsophila paniculata | reverse complement strand
TTGAATGCTAAGGGATTTGGATGGGATCGACGCTATCACTTAAAGAAGAATTCCGCTGTGTTACTATTTCATTATTTATATCGCTTCCGCAAAAACATTATTATTTCGTTATGAGTATTTCTTTGATGTTACTATTTCATTATTTATATCGCTTCCCCAAGCAAGTATCGTTTTAAACCTCCCGAGTTGCTCCTCCAAAGGAGTCTTTGGCTTTAGACGGCTCGGGAATGGCACCTGGATCTTGATTGGGGATGCTTGGACCGTCTTAGAACCTTCCCCGATCGACGAACTAACCTTCCCATCAGCATCAGAACACGAGGAATCACGATTCGGGGCAGCAGGGGCCAAAATCGGCCGGTTTTGGGCGATTTTGCTTGGAACCGGTCGATTCTGGGAATGAAGCCGACCGATTTTGTCAGCAGGAGGTTTTTGTACTTTTTCAAAATCTTGAACCAGCCGGTTCTGGGCTCCAAACCGGTCGGTTGTAGGGTGAACCGGTCGATTTTCCTCCCCAAACCGATCGGTTCTGCTTCCAGGCATGTTTTCAGCATCCGGGTGTTCTTCGTCTACCACTCAATCGACGAAATCGTCTTCTCCCTTGCCGTTAACCTCCTCCATCAACGGGTTTACAGGGCCGTCGTAACTCGTCCCACTCCGCAACTGTATTGCATTCAACGTTTGGTGGTTGGGTTGGCTCGGTTGAGACGGTAGGCTCCCCGGTTGTCGAGAAGCTTGAGAGGAGGCCAACTGAGCTACTTGCAACTTCAACATCTTCATAGCACTATCTTTTTCCTGGAGTTGCTTCT
The DNA here is from genome assembly GCA_032274805.1 of Gypsophila paniculata. Classification (NCBI taxonomy): domain Eukaryota; kingdom Viridiplantae; phylum Streptophyta; class Magnoliopsida; order Caryophyllales; family Caryophyllaceae; genus Gypsophila; species Gypsophila paniculata. The sequence goes on along the minus strand of JAUEKU010175753.1, from coordinate 9,930 downwards.
GCATAGAGGCCATCATTGATCGGATTTCCGCCATATGGTCAACTTGAGGTGGTGGTGGTGGCCTTGGGGGAGCTTGGTTGGACCCATGAGTGTAGCCGGGATAACCGGTTTGGTTGTTACGGAACGGGGGTGGCACATAACTTTGTTGTTTCGGTGGATACGGCATCGGCTGAGGACATAGGAAGTATTTTGCTTATACGCTTGGAAAGCGTTCACTTGCTCGACCGGACTCCTGCAAAATTGGGCCAAATGCCCAAAAGTACCGCAACAATCACAAACGGCATCAATAAAATCGATCCTCACTGCATTCACTCGTTGTGGCTCGGGAGCGGAGGTGGTAGCATTTTTCGCCGTCAGGGCTTCGAGCTTTTGGTTAAGCTCATTAATTTGGGCCGAAAGATTGGCCCCCAACAACGTCGCAGAGTCGACATGATGCTTCCCCCTAGCTAGACCCCTAGTAGAACAGTTCACGTGGCCGGGTATGTCTAGCCATCCGATCGATGTTTTCCCGAGCTTGGTCAGTCTCAATGTTTCCAAATATGTCATTCGAGGATGCGGAGTCTAGGATTTGCTTCGACTCCGGATTGAGACTATGATAGAACTGGGTATATAGTAAGGATTCCTCCAACCCGTGATGAGGACATGCATTCAGCAAAGCATTGTATTTTTCCCACGCCTCATATAATGACTCATCCGCCATCTGACGGAACCCCGTGATCTGACTGCGCAGCAATGCAGTCTTCTCAGCCGGAAAGTACTCCTCATAGAACGCCATGACTAAGGAGTCCCAATCTGTGATGCCCCGTGCAGCCCAGTTCAAGTTATCCAACCACTTTTTGGCCCTATCCCGTAATGAAAATGGGAACATCATTTCCCTCAGCTGCTTCGAATCAACACCCTGTTGCTTAATGGTGTTGCATAGGTCAATGAAGTTCTGAATGTGCTCAGCAGGATCTTCATTGTGAGCACCAATGAATTGGGATTCTTGCACACACCGGATAAAACCGGAATCAACTTTACAATTTTGTGCAGTAAAGGCAGGCATAGCGGAGCCTGTCGGAATCTGAGCCTGAGTAGGCCGAGATGCATCTTGCAACTTAGGCATCCTTGGCTCAGATATAGTAATGGTAGTGGAGGAGGAAGGTGTGTCGACTGAGACTCCTCATCAAATTTTTCGTACAGGCTCTCTAGATCAGCAAGACTAGCGGTCTGCTGCGCTTCCTTAAAGAAATTGCGCCGTCTATGGAGGGTGCGCTCGGGTTCCGGGTCAAACTCAGCTAACTCGGACCTAAGTGACCTGCGCATAAACAATACAACTACAGGCAAACGATAAGAGCGGTCTCAAGGAACTAGGTTTCCTGAGACAAGAATAGACTAAAAACTACTAAGAAGACTAACTAAAACAAACACCGTCTCCCCGGCAACGGCGTCAAAATTGATGCGGCTTAATCGTGTCACCACAATCAAAATATAACTCAAACAACTAACAAATAGCTAGCAGTAAGCAGAGTATCGAATCCACCGGGAGACATGCAATTAAAATCAGTCTACAGCAGTAAAAGTCTATTCTAAAAGGAAGGAATGAATGAGATTATATCTAAAACTAATACAGCAGATAAAAAGACGATAAACAGACAGATATAAGGAAGTCTAGGGTCAGACGGGACGACCGTGTAAGTCGGGAATAATGATTCTAGCTCGGCAATTGCTAAGGTCTTAAGGTATAAGTCCTAGTCTTCTCAGACCTAAGGACACCTAAGGAGTCTCTCAACGGGCTCTCGCAACTTATTGAGATGTCCTAAAGATTGCTATGAGTCTTACCCTAACCAGGCTCTCGATCTTAGGTCAAGGGGAACTAGACAGTGCAGATAGGCGTACAGACTATCAGCAAAGACAGTTAAAGCATAGCAAGCAGTCAGACCATAAACAATGTCTCACAGAATCAACAAACCCTAATTACATGTCGGCCCTAACCCTAGAAAGGAATTAGCTACGCATATTACTAATAACAACAATCAATGAGACGATAAGAATGACAATCATAAAATAATAACAAGCAGACATAATGAAAGATAAATTCTTTTAATTGATAAAACTAAAGTAGAATAATTGTAGACTTACAACTTGAATAGAAAATACCGTCTTAAAGCTCAAAGGAATTGAAAGGTGAAAGCTTGAAAGTAATCTAAGAGAATTCTAACTAAAACTATTAAAACCTAAAGTGAAACTAATGGAGAAGATGGAGAAAGTAATTGTACATAAAACAAAAACTAAGGAAAAATAAAAGATAATCCTCCCAAAACCTAATCTCTAAACTTATACAAACTCGGTCCTCAGCAAGCCAAACCGACCGGTTTGGGTCAAGTTGACCTGCCGGTTTGGGAACCGGTCGGTTCCAGGTGTAGAACCGATCGGTTCTGAGTCTTGCACATTTTCTTCTTGTGTTGCTTGAGCCGGCCGATTCTGGGCTCCAAACCGGTCGGCTTTGCCTGCAGTTAGCTATCAATCTTTACTTATTCATGTCTCCTTTGGTCCGTCTTCCGCTCTTGACTCTAAGATTCCCGAATGAACTCGTAAATGGTCCCGAATGATCGTCTTTTGACACATTTCCTGCAAAACACAACCAAATACCACGAATAGCACAAGACGAGGGAATTGTAACCAAATAAGTCCATAAAGACCTCAATATCTAACTAAAAAGCGGGGTAAAAGGTGGGTAAAAGGTGATGCGAAATAGACGCATCAGCTGTACGCGAAGAAATGCGACGCATGGCAAAGGCACGCGCCTGTCCAGCATTCACCAGCAGAACCCCTCCACCCAGTCCTATCGCCCTGGCCATTCATGGTGTGGGGGATGGACATCGTAGGCCAGCTGCCCCGCGCCTGAGGTGGCCGGGTTTACATGCTAACTCTCACGGACTACTTCTCGAAATGGATCGAAGCCGAGGCATTAAGTCAGGTAACGGACAAACAGGTAATATCTTTTATCAAACTTAACATCTTGTGCAGGTTTGGCATCCCGTCGCGCATCGTTTGCGACAACGGTTCGCAACTCATTTCCAACAAAACTGAAGCCTTCTGCGCACGGTGGAATATGACCTCCAGAAGTCCACCCCCCGCAACCCGCAAACAGACAGGCAGAATCGAGCAATAAAATAGTGATTGATAACCTGAAACTCAAACTGGAAGAAAAAGGCGGACGCTGGGCTGACGAATTACATATGGTGTTGTGGGCTGACAGAACAACACCCAAGATAGCCACAGGGCACACTCCTTTCTCCCTGGTTTACGGGGCTGAGGCCGTCATACCCGCTGAGATCAGAGTCCCGACGCACAGGTACGGGTGCAGTACTGAGGACGAAAACAGGACTGAACTCACACATAGCCTAGATACAGTAGAGGAACCGAGAGAGGAGGCCAAAATCAGGCTAGCAGCGCAAAAACACGCAGTAGCACGCAGCTACAACAAGAACGTGCGGGTCAGAACTCTTCAAGTAAGTGATCTAGTTCTACGCAAAGTCTTTCAGAATACTCAAAATCGGAGCGCGGGTAAGTTTGCTTACAATTGGGAAGGTCCGTATCTAGTAGAAAGCATAGTGGGGAATGGGGCTTATCGATTGCTTACGATGGAGGGAGAATTAGTCCCGAGATCGTGGAATATCGTACACCTCAAGAGGTATTATCTCTAGAATCTTGCACTCTTACGCAGCTAATTTTCGTTTTGATTCTTATTTCTACCCGTACTGACTTGAGCGTCGGAGGGCCGTTGGCAGCCCTAAGCCTAACATGAACATGCAGGTTTTCAGCACACAGACAGAACATACACTACCACAACACTGACTGGACCTGATCCCCCAGTCAACACCAATGACCTACACTGTCGACATACGTCGTAACACACCTGGTGGCTCCCCAAGGGACCTAAGAAACCATGGGTTGAGCGACTACACATACGGCGAACAATACGAGGACGAGGCTAGTTCCAAACGTACGGACGACGCCAACTCACAAACGCCATAAACAAGTAAGTTTTTAGATGGTTCGGCATTTTGACTTACCCACAAGTGCATGCACGACGCTATAACACATACACGTACACATATATACTAAACAAGCACAACCAGTAATAAAGATACGAACGATTCTATTAACAAAGAGAAAATACCACCGGCTGCCCGCAGATAACACCACACAACGAGCACCGCAACCGGTGCAATTTGTCCAAAATATGGGGTCAAGGCCCACAAAATGTCAAAGAAAAGCTAAAGACGTATTTCACAGACGTCACGCCATCTCCACGATGACGGACCAACAAAATGAGATTATTTAAACAAAGCATTGATTGAGAACTGATGAAACTACTCTTTTCCAGGGACTGTCTCCTCCTGCACAGCCTCGTCACCTTTCTCCCTTGCGCTCTCCACCACGCCCTCAGCAGCCGAGGCATAGTCAGCAGCAGGAGGAACCTCAGCAGCACAGACCTCCGACGACGGAATGGAGGAAGGAGGCACCTGGACAGCCAAGGAAGACAACTCCTCATAGGCCTAAGAGCCGCTACCCTCTCCTTGCTTGGGTCCTCGAATAACAAAGTCCGGGTCATTCTTGTAATACTCCTCGAACTCAGCCCTGGCCTTAACTGCATCCCACGTCAAATGGTCGTTCCGGGCCACATCCTCCATGGTTTCCACCCTCGCCAACCAAGCATAGTAAGATCCCACCTGCTTCACCAGTTCCTCCCTCTCAACCTGCTTCTCCCGCAGCTCCTGCAACTGGACGGACAGATTCACAACTTCGGTACGACATTTGGCCAGCTCTGAATCCTTCTCCTTAAGCTCCTCCCTCATCCGCCGCATGAGCTCCTCCGCAGCCTTGATCTTTGCAGCGTAGTCCGCAACCTGAGCAGCGGTCGAACGCTCGCGACTGGCCAACACATCCTTCTCATCCTCCAGGCGCTTGACAGACTTGCAAATCTGGACCGAGGCTTGTAAAGTCTACAGGGGGAAAGTAAATAAACAAGACAGGACGCAAGCCAACACAACCAATCAGCCACCAACGCAAAAAAAAAAAAAAAAAAAAAAGAAGAAGAGATGAAACATACCCTGAAGGATTGAGCTGCCAGCTCGATGCAATTAGCCCTGATCGTCTTGTTGTTCAAATGTTCCTCGGCACTAGGAAGCAGGAATTGCTCGAGGACACGGAGAGAATCAGTTCTCTGGACTCCAAAGTCAGCAGGGACCCGGATGACAACCTCCTCGGGATCATCGGAGGGAGGAGGGGATTTCACAGGTGCAGGGATTAAACGACGAGCAGACGAACGCGCGGAGGCGTGAACCGGAACTGGGGGAGGTCGAAAACAGGGGTGCCAAAGGGTGTGTCAACAAGGCACCGGGACTCAGAATCAACATACTCAGCGGGAGAGGCACTATAGACAGTCTTGCTCTTCTTCTTCACGTCAGCAAGTAAGCTACACGCAGAAGCACGTTTGGACGTTCCAGACGCTGCAACGACGAAATGAAATCATCAAACAAGAATAACATATTCCACTAGCGAACGCAGGACAGAAAAGGCAGATACCTACACACATCTCCTCCCATTCCTCTTCAATATCGTCAATTACGATGACTTGAGCCTTCCCACGACTGGTCCCCGATACACGCTTGGTTAAATTGAGAATAGGGCGGCCCCCAAGTACGTCTGGGAAGGTCCTGGACGACGCAGGAAGTGAGAATAAACGCCTATTCAGATCGTCCACGCCCTTGGAGCGTGGAATCTTTGGAATCTTTGAAAATAGCAACAAGTGAGAAACAAGGTCAGGAAAGAGGGAGCAACATCGGAAAAAGAAAACAAAAGTACCTGAGGATAGCTTCCAAGAATCAAAAACATAATCGACATTAGGACCAAGAGAACTAATCCTGACAAAGACAAAGTACGACTGCCACCCCTTGTCATTAACTCCAGCCAACCCCTCAATCAAGCAAGGGCAGTGTTCGGCAGACCTCATGGTGAACCAACCACCACGAACGAAGCGACAAGAATAGCTTGGAAATAGATCACCCGGCCGTAAGGGAACGCCATGCTTCTCAGCTAACACCAGAGCCGACAACAAGACCCTCCAACCCCCGGGAAGGAACTGAGCTACAGCAAAGCCGTACTCCCTGATGAACTCATGAACAAACGGGGGGAAGGGGAAGCGCAATCCGATGGAGAAGGGGTAGGCAAAGAGACACGCCCATCCAGTGTACTCTCGTTCAAAACCCTCATCATCTGTGGGAATCCTGAACTCAACGGAGTCGTCAAAACCATATATCTCTTTAACGAGGGCATGGTGATGAGGCTTGAAGACATACGATTTGGAATCCAACTCGCTACTAGTAGTGACGCGGGAGGAGGCGGACTGACGCGCGCCTGACGGTGGAGTTGAGCGGGTCCGACGAGTAGACATGACGACAAGACAAGAAATCAGAGATAAAGGAGGAGAAGAAACTTACTAGCTGGGGATGATTCGCAGCGGGTCACGAAGATGAGGTTAAAGTTTGAGAAGTTAGGGAAGGAAGAAGAAGAGTTTGGAGAAGAGCACTTAAAGAGGTTTAGAGGGAAAAAAAAGTTAGGCGGGGGGAGTTAATGAGTGATGAGGGAGTTGGGGCTAAAGTAGGAGAGAGAGGGTCATTGGGAAAATAAAAAGACAATTGGGCGGCTACAATTCGCGCGCTGTCACCTCAAGACTCGACATGAAAATTTCCCGCTCAATTCTCGTTGAATTTAACGGAAAATTTTGGGGCAATTTTTTGGGCCCATTTCTTACTTTAGTTCGAAAAGAGGAAAGGAGGGCCTAAGGAAGTTATTGGGCCAGAGATAGAAGCAGCAACAAGTTGGGCCCAATAACTCCCACTCAACTCAGTCAAGAGTGGACTCAACAAACCCCAACAAAGCAGGGGTCAGCCCGTAAAACTCGCCTGAGGAAGAGGTCTCCAACGGCTACAGCATGCAGATTCGACCCTGAAGAAGCCCTAGATGACCTGCACTATAAATAAAGAAAGAAGAAGACAAAGAAGGACTTTTGCTCAATCACTCCCACACGCGTATAAGCATCATCAAGCACCTAAAACCGTCCCTATTACTCTGTTACTTCACTGAATTACTGTGAGAATAGACAAAAATATTGTACTTTGTAACGCTCAATAACACTAGTGGAATATTTGGCGGGATACGACCTCCCCCCGCGGGTTTTTTCCTCTTTCATAGGGTTTTCCCGCGTCACTAAATCGTTGTGTCTTTGTTTCTTCGGTTCATTTTCTCTTCGTCTTTTATTTCGTTCCGCACTTACGTTCTTACGCCAAACGAATTAGTCACTAATCCCTACATTGCGTCCAAGTTAAGCCCTTGTGCGAAATTTGGTCAAAACAAGTATAACATAATTTGTTAACACTTTTTAATCGTACGGAGTAATAAAGATTTTATAGGTAATCGTGATAGAATTTCAATGACTAAACATTCGGGAAGACGTTCAAACATCTTTTTAATCAAATAGATTGTTTGTGATTTTGTGAAAGGAATTAAAATTTGGAAGAAAGGGTTTGCATGCGGCTATACAATCATTGAGATCTACAATTCAAGGTTTATATACGGAGTACTAATTTAGTTGGAACCCTAATTTGACCAACAATATATACTACTAGTTTTGGTATCCGGGCTGCGCCCGGGCGACCTATTTTTACTTTTAATATTATTTTTTTCATAATATTTTTTTCATTAATTTCAAAATTTTTAAAACAAAAGTACGATTAAATATAAATATATAATATTTATTTATTTTTAACTAATTAGAGAACTTTTAAAGTGTTACTCGTAATATCTCAATTTTATCTAGTTATATTTTATGCGATATCATTGTTCATTCTCATATAAGTAAAAGTTTTGAAAAATATGCCTAAAATTACAAAATTACAAAAAAAAAAAATAAATGATAAAAGTACGCCAATAATTGTTAGTGGAAGAGTCGTTTTTCATTTTTCAATAATATGTTATTTTCTAATAAAATTGTGGCGTATTGTTAAAAACATTAACTCGATCAAATGGATTCGATTGAGAAAAAGGTGATAAAAAATTAAATTTTTTTTGTATATATTCAGAAATTTCGGGTTCATCTCATAGTGAGACTGATCCATATTAAAATATATGCCATCTATTTTAATCATTTGTTCACCTTTTTTATTTTGTGATGGAACTCACATAAATGGACTATTTTCTTTATACAAAACTAAAATTTAGACTAATTATCATTCAAAATTATTAAGAAAAAATTGATCTTCTTCCATATCAATAATCATTTTGATCAGATTTTATTATTATACAAAAAAAAATCAAGTTATTCTCAATACCGAAATAGAAAGGTAAACAAATGACTGGGACAGATGAAGTATATATTATGGTTAAAATTTTATATTCATAATGTACGGAGTAAAAAATAATCAAAAATCTCTGAAATGCAGGTTTGTGTAGAATATGTTCAAAATTTAATCGATTAGTTACGTAGTTGATCAAAATATGGATATTTGATTTCGTAAGCTTGCTTTTATCAAGATTTATGATAACGTCTACATAACTAAATTATAACTTCAATTGATTAGAATCATACGTACAAAGTTTAAGATCAATAATCCTCCTTAACACTTCCTCTTTCTTACCGATTATTGTTTATATTTTTCAAGATTTTTTTATTCTACCAATGAATCTGCATAATACATTAAAAAAATTTTAAGATTCGAAGTAATCTAATCTAATCTAATCTAATCTAGTTTTTTCGAGCTCTCTCCTTAATTCAAGGGATGCTAAACCAATCATATTATGCCATTTGTAAATTAAATTGAATTATTTAAATAGGATTAAAAATATTATTTTAGAAATAAATAATTATATGAAAGATTACTTTCCTATTTTAACAACAATATATTAGTGAGTTTTAGGTAAGTCATTGAATTTCAAGTTTCATAAAATGTGTTTGCCAAAAAAATGTAAAAATAACATCATTGAATTCATATCGGAAAATGCTATCAAATGAGTATAAATTTCATATTATTTAATTCCAAAAATAATTAATTAACTTTGAAAAAAACGGTCATATCAAAATATGTATAGAACTCCCACATCGACGCTTAAACAAACTAAACTAAAGATACTAATATAAATTAAAGCTTTGATCAATGAAATAATCACTTAAGTAGATTAATGATTAATCAATGATCTTGGCCTAGATAAAATAATTTTTTATTTAGTAAGAGAATGTGAAAAATTTTAATCAATTTGCTCTTCTCAACTATAGTTAAATTTATACTTTCATAAAATATTTTTCTGAAAAAAAAAACTATAAAAGAAAATGAGCTCTCATATGAATCTACAGGCTCTACACTCAATAGTGTTCAGTACAATTACAATAAAGTAAAATAAACTTTTGAAAATATAACCATTATCACACTATATATTTGTCTCACATCGAAATTTTAACAAAAACAGTTACAAAGAAACTAATATAAACCAAGTTATTTAGTTAAAGTCAAAAATAGTTAACATATAAGAATACAAACACATAATATATCAATAGTTATTTAAATAAAGTCTAAAATAGTTAAATATCCCACATCGACGCTAAAACAAACTGAGCCTAAAGAAAACTAATATAAATTAAAGATTTGATCAATGAAATAATCACTTAACTGAGCTAGGTTAATGATTCAATGATCATGGCCTAGCTAAAATAATTTTTTAGTTAGTAGGAGAATGTACAAAAATTTTAGTCCCTTTGCTCTTCTTAAATATTGTTAAATTTATACTTTCATAAAATCTTTTTTTCTTGAAAAAAAAAACAATAAAAGCAAACGTGGTCTCATATGAGTCTACAAACTCTACACTCAATAGTGTTTATTACAATTATAA
>JAUEKU010175742.1:0-10737 GCA_032274805.1 Gypsophila paniculata | reverse complement strand
CATGTTAGGGGATCATGGGAGGAACGACGACGCTAGATTTGAATTCCGCTGTTTTATTATTTACCGCTTCTGCAAGAATATTACTATTGTTTCTTTTATAAGACGGTATTTATTTCAATAATGTTCCCAAGATACATTGATCCACTATTTTGTATTATTTATATCGTGATATCTCGTGTTTGATAACTTAAGGTGTTACACATGGATCAGAGGTCGGTGCTACCCCGTCATATAGGAGCCAGGCAGTCCGGGACGGACAACCCGCCCAATCTTGTAGATGCAGGGCACATATAATGATGCATGAAAGGTTGAAGGTTAACGTTCGCGTTGCTAAAGCTATTAAGGACACTCCGTTCTAAGGTGTTCATAGGTTAAGTAGTGTTAAATTGGAAGTACATTTAATAAAGTGTGCTTTGGTGGAGCGATGCAGGCAAGAAACTCATACATTTTATTTGACCATAGCAGAAGCTACTGTAACGTTACAAGATGTCCAAGTTTTACTTGTGTTGAAGATTGGGGATAATATAGTCACTGGTCGTGCGATTATTAGTAACTCGGAGGCATTATCTTGGCGTTTGGAGTAACGCCACATGAAGGTGTTGTGGATGTATCTAATATTTGAATCAAATGTTTGATGGATGCGCTCGAGCGAGTTCCAACTGACACCACAGATGAACAATTGGCGCCTTACATACGGGCAAACTTGGTCATATTGTTTGGTACTATTTTGTTTCCGGGTAAGAGCGGTAATGATGTATCTATTCTTTAATTATCTACAATTGTTGACGGATTTGGGTTCATTAGGTGACTACTCCTGGGGCAGCGCCGTACTTACGACGTTATATTTGTAATTTGTGTCCAGCAAGCAGACTAAAGAAGTCCAGCGTCAAAAGAAAACTATTAGGAGGATGTTTAAAACTTCTTCAATTGTGGGCTTGGGAGAAAATTGCTATAAGTCTGCCCTTAATTGGAAGAGCTAGATATAAAGTGGAACATGAGCAAGGTATACTTCCTTTAGGCTCCCAACATCATCTTAGGATCGATCCATTATGTTGCAAATAGCTTAAGGTTCGACACATCAAGTCGAAAGGATCGCAATCTCTAGTTGCTTGCAGAGACGCTTTGGAGTTGATGACAGACGAACAATTCACATGGCAACCATACACATGATAAAGCATCCTATAATTCTTACCCGATGAATGCTACTCCGTGTGTGATGATTGGGTTGTCATAGCGCCTATGATATGATTTGAGATCATTAAGTGGCATTATCCCGATAGGGTTGTACACCAATTTTGGTGGAAATAAAAAATACCGATCCCATACAACATTAACGAAAATGTGCATAAGTTAGACAAAAGGGGCGGTTCCGATAAGTCATGGACGAATGTGCATAGCGCTTATATAACTTTATGGAACAAAACACAAAGGCAACGAGTGTTTCAATTGATACGAGCGTGATGAATTCTAGTTTCGGGTATATGACATGGTACTGTGAGCACAATCGTCCATTAATACACCCTTAAAGAGCCCTTCATGCAATTGTAAGTTAAGGCCTCTTCCATTTTAGAATTTTGTTATTTATGTTTTATTACTTTTATTATTATGCTTTTAACACTTATGTCTTCTTTCTTGTAGTCTCAATTTGTGGCAAAATGGAACATGAAGTTTGATAGTGAGGTGGATTCAATGCCTCGAGAGGTGCCATCTCATTAGCGTCCCTTGCTCACGGACTACGTGACCGAATCCTCTCAAGTTCTTAAGTAGTCGGGATTTGGGTGGGATCTTTATCAACTTATGCAAATAACACGTTCAGGAGGCGCACAAGTGGAGCTAGATGACAACTCCTATAATTGGCTACTCTAGTAGATTAAGGCGGCCTACAAATTTGTCCTCGATAATTAAAAAAGATACTCCTCAATCTTTCAAAGGCAAAAGGTCTCAAACTCGCAAAGCAAAAAGAAGAAAGCTTGATTCTCAAGTTAATTAAGTATGACATTTGGATTTTGGATTTATGTAATGAATTTCGTATGTGAGACATTTGAGCACTTATGTACTGTAATGTGATCGTTTGCAGTCCTTCATTTTGGTGTGTTGAGCATTATTTGTAGCATTGGTTTCATTTTTTTTTGTAGGTTATGAACATAAAAAGAATACGTTGTTATTTTTGTTAGCCACAATAAAATACTGCATGTAGAAGTGAATTGGGGAAGACAAAACGCCATCCTAAATGGCGTTGTAAGCTAAAATCGCCATTTGAGATGGCGTTTCATGTAAAATTGCCATCTTAAATGCCGTTTTCGAGATGCTGAAAATTGTTTTCGAAGCAGTAGGTTTGCTTGATTTTGAGCTCATAAATCGCCATCTGAAATGGCGTTTTGTTGGTGTTAATTTTTTTTTTCAAGCTGTAGATCTGTATGTTTATGAGACAAAAAACGCCATGTGAGATGGCGTTTTAAATAAAACCGCAATCTCAAATGGCGTTTTGTTGTTGTTAATTTTTTTTTGGCACCTAAAGAACTGTATGTTTATAAAACAAAAAAATCATCTGAGATGGCGTTTTACTTGATAAAACGCCTTCTAGGATGGCGTTTTCAGTGGTCTAAAATTTGTTTTGAAAACAATGTGTTCTGTCAAATTATAGAACCAAAAACGCCATTTGAGATGGCGTTTTTACCCATAAAGCTGCAATTTTAGATGGCGTTTTTTTCCCTTTATCATATAATCATCATGTAATATATTAAAAAAGAAACTCATTACACCACAAGTCTCCATTTGCCAAAATATAGCATTTTATTAAGTCACATGCCAAATGTCTACCATCACAAATAAAATGAAAATAAAAATGTTGAAAACCATTAATAAGAGCACTCTTTCATTAACCTCTTTAATATCTCTTTACTACTTTCAATTTGATAAATTTTTATGATGTTTGATGTCCTCTTACTATTTTAAAAATTTATTTCTATTAAAATTTAAAAGTAATTTTAAAAAACGTAGCAAAAATTATCATCATAAGAACAAAAATGTATCATAATATATTAAATTTAATTTTAAAATATGGAGAAATTTAAAACTCTAAATTAATGATTAAAATAAGTATATGACGGGCCGTCAAAATTATAAGAAAAGAGTGAAAAAATATAGAGAAAAAATCATCCTTAACTGTTATAGTTGCCAATACTCTAATATACGCATTTTTAAATGAGACTAATTGACAAATTTCATTCAAAAATAAAATAGTGTTAAATTATTGAAATGAAGGGAGTATATTAGTCTTACTACTTCCTATACAAAGTGTTTATCATTACGTTTATTTTGAACAATGTTTTATTTTGCTACTTATCATATCATATACTCCGTAATATATTAAAAAGGAACTCGTTGCACCACAAGTCTCTATTTGCCAAAATATAGCACTTTATTCCAGTTGAGTAAAATTTTCTTCAAAAGAGAAATAAGGTTAAATTATTAAAATGGACGAAGTATGTATTAGTATTAGTACTAGGGGTGAGCAAAACCAAGTACCCGATCCGATTTTTAATTCGATTCGGGTACCCAATTTAAAATTAAGGAAAATCTTTATTCCATATTCGACCTGCTTTATTCGGATACCCGGTTATTTGGGATTAAAAAAACCGGTTTGTAAATTTCGGTTATTCGGTTATCCATTTCCACTTTTTAAATTTTTTTTTCAATTACATTTTACAAATTAAAAAAAATTGCGAGTCCTCCAATCTTCTTGTAAATTGTGCACAATACAAAAAATCATTAACGAAACATGATAAAATTAAAAGTTGTAATCGAACGTAGATTATCTCTCTTAACGAGAGTTTTCTCTGAAAAACCCACATCCAACTTTCCTCTTTTTTTTTTTAAAAAAAAAAAAAAAGAGGAGAACGAAATCTGCATCTTCAACACGCAACTCTCCAAAATCCAAAATCAATCATTCATAATTATTACTCACAAAAGCCTTCAATTGATCAATTAAATTTCTTCCGTGCTTCCAAAGGAAAAATCCGAAGTGAATTTTCCATAATCTCTTGCATGTCGACCTATTGGATGAGTATCCCAGAAAAAAATCGACTTCTTCCTATGTCCAATACAAACGCATGCAAAGGCATTCTTTCAGCTCTCTATAACCAGCTTCGAGCTCTCTTCTCCTCTATAAATTGAGGTTTTCTCGCATTTATTGTTCATCAACTCAGTATTTATTTCTATTTAACCTTCTGACAACAATTAATACAAAATTTTTATTACCAATTCCATAAACACTATAAATGGAGGGTCCATCCCAAAATGGTCACTTGACTCCTAATGGAGGTGAAATTCCAAGGATCAATAATACTCCGGGTAATCGAAGCCCTCGTATCAGGGCTGGACCCAGTCGATGGCGGTTTCCTTGCACTGGACCAATTGTGTCTATCGACACCGATTTGGTGAACTTATCAAGGGATTATTGGCGGGGTTGCATTCTCGGCTATCTTGTGGATTATCGTGTTTTCAGCGCCTATGCCATCAAAAGGATAATTGAAGATCATTGGATACACCGAGGCTCTATCACAATTCACACAATAGGGGATATTTATGCCTTTCGATGTGGAAGTAACGAAGACAAGATTGATCTTCTGGAGAGAACCACTGCCACATTCGATGGTGCTCTTATGGTGTTTGAAAGGTGGCATCCCAATACAGTTCCAAGGAGTGTCAGATTCCCATATGCATGTATGTGGGTGAGAGTATGTGGCCTGCCATTTGAATACTTAACCATGTCTATGGCTAATGTAGTTGGCAACATGCTGGGACAACAGTTCATTGTTGACCCATTTGATGTCCTTCCTGATGCTGATTATCTTCGGGTCAGAACTTGCATGTGCCTAGGTGAGCCCTTGATCTCGGGGTTCTTCCTTGCATGTGACGACGGGTATCTGATGTGGATACAATTTCGTTACGAAGAGATATTTAAGTACTGCACTAGATGTGGCAAAGTGGGCCACAATGGTGCGAATTGCACTGAGGAGGTTATGGAGATCGAGCACAGCATAACTTCCACTTTACAACGTATTAGGGACAAGGGTTTTATGATTTTTCAGGCTGAAGGTTCTCACATAATGTTTAATTTGGACCTGAGAGCCCTTCCTTCTACGACGAAGTTTATCACTTCAAACATAAGGCTGGGAGGCAATGCAGGGAGAACCGTACCAGCGGACTTCTTTGAAGAGGAATATGTGGACTTCGACCTTGGTATCACACCAGGGGGAAGAGTCTATCCGGGGAGCAGATTTCGGTATGGCGATCAACCATTCACAAGCACGGTGATTTTTCACGACAATGGTGGTCCGGAGCAGAATGGGGAACTCAGGCAGGAACAAGGGGTTCCAACTCAAGAGGAATTTGGAGTCGGGGTCAACATGGAGACCAATGACGTCGATGAGCATTTTCACCAGACGGATACTGTTGTGCATACAGGTAATTCTGGTTTTTTTCAGGGGTCCACGTCAGGAGTGAATGACAATGTCTCTGATGGCAACTTGGGGCCGCTCGTCCCAATAGTTGATGACCCTTTTGTGGGCGCTATGGGCCATGGCCAACCCACGAGAAGGGTGGACTTTCATATGAACACTCAGGAAGCAATCAGGAACAGGGTGGAGGAAAGTGTTAGGATTGCACAACAAGTGGATGACGACCGCGGTTACAATCAGATCTTTGGGGGCTTGAACGGCTCCCCTGTTATGTCTAACGATCATAATGGCAACCTGATCCTAAGGAGTACTACTCATCAACCACATCCAATTCAAGCACAGAATTTTGTCGAGCGTTACATGGCAGTAACGCATAGGGCTCCAAGTTCTGTAAGTAACAACTCTCAGGGTCATGTGGGGTTCGCATCACAGAGAGCAGGGGGAGGCTCGGGGGGTGGATTGTGGAGAATTCCACTGGCCATGAATCTACACCGGGATGGCCAAGCTTTTCTTCTTCTAGCAATGGAACTGTCATTGTTATTTCTAGCTCGGACTCATCTGATTTCATGGATGCTAACGAAGAAATTTCCCCTATCACTGTTACATCGGGGGATTCTCTTCCACAGTTCCCATCTCCCTGTGCACTGGATTCTTCAACTGAGGAAAGACTGTCCATTCCAGGTACTGATAACGATATGAAGCTGAAGGAACCAGGGGATGTTACTGACGAAATCAAGCTGATTGATGAGGAGAAGAATGGGAGGAGCAGGCTATTTCGTCCGAACTTTTCAGATGGAGACTTTAATTGGGTGAGGTGGTCTGAAGTGGACGTGCTAGACGGGAAGAAGCGTAAGGCTAACTCTGATCCTAAATTAGCTTTTATTCCAGAGGAGGTCCTCGTTTCGAAAGAGGAGGCGACCAAATTTCTGATGCAACTGGACAAGAAGCAGCGGGGGGAATATGTGGAGGGCACGGCTAGCAGCTCTAGGGTTGGATTCAGAATGTTTGTGGAGGATCTTGATGAAATTATCTCTTCGGAAAGCAGCGACGCTACTAGTGGTATTGCGGAGGTTGTTCCAAAACAACCTCCTCCTCTTGCATGAATGGGCTCGCTTGGAATTGTAGGGGTCTTAACGATCCGCTCGCCCCTACAATTACTAAGTTAAGAGCGCTTAATATGAATAATAATTATGATTTTATTTTCCTTTGTGAAACTAAATGTAAGGCAAGTGATGTTAGTTTTTTGTTTAGGCCTTTTGGGTTAGTCAATTATGAAGGGGTGGATGCCGTCGGAACGAGTGGTGGATTATGGTTGGGGTGGAGGAAAGGGTTAAAATTCTCTATTATCTTCAAATGTATCAATTTCATCATTTGCCGTATCGATCAATGCAAGGAAATTAGTTGGTATTTGTGTTGTGTTTATGGTAGTCCACAAGTTGATGGGAGAGTAGTAGTGTGGGAAAATTTAGGCTCAATCCTTGAAAATCTAGATCTACCGTATCTTTTGATTGGCGATTTTAACCAAGTTGAATATAGTTGGGATAAACAAAGCCGACGTACGGGACTTATCGAGGGGGCGCAGGAATATGCCCTTTGGAAACAACTTCACCAATTAATAGATATTCCCTTCAAGGGCCCAAAGTTCACTTGGTGTAATAATCGCAAAGGTGACAGACGAGTATATGAAAGGTTGGACAAGGCTTTCGGTTCTAAAGACTGGTTTCTTTTATTCCCTAACTATGGAATAAAGCATTATCCTATTCAACTCTCTGACCATGCTCCAATTGAATTTGAGTCCTGCCTCCTTCAACGGAAAAAAACGAGACCATATAAGCTAGAGGCATGGAACTTTGATCATCTCGATTGTATGCAGATCATTCACCAACAATGGAACCGTTTTTTCAAAGGATCGGCAGCTTACTCACTAACTAGGAAACTTTCAGCGGTAAGAATGGCCCTTAAAAAATGGTCAATGGACATGAAAGACGCGTGGAAGAAGAATTGGACTGATTTCGATGATAAATTAAGTGCAGCACTAGAGAAGTGTTTCTCGGGGGATGATGAGAGTGAGTTTGTCAGCATTCATGATAATCTCTTATCTTTTACATCAGCAGTGGCTAAATACTGGAAACAAAGATCCAAGATCAAATGGTTTATCGACGGGGATACTTGCACGAAATATTTCTTTAACTGGGTCAAAGGAAGAGCTGGTAAAAACTTTATCTTAGGTATTAAGGATTCTTCAGGCGCTTGGACCTTCAATGAGCCTGACGTGGGCAAGACCTTTTACGACCATTTTTATAATCTATTCAACCCATGTGTCAACTCTGAAGACTTGGATAATTTTAAGGAACGCTACAAAGATTTTTTTGAAGCTAACAAAAGGAGTCTGTCGGAAGCAGACAAGCTCTTCCTTGACAAACCTTTTACGGCACAGGAGGTAAGATCTGCTGTATTTCAAATGGGAGGACAGAAATCGCCGGGACCTGACGGGATACCAGCCATGTTTTTCCAAAAATGCTGGTTTACTGTGAAAGACGACGTGACTAAGATGGTGCTAGGTGCACTCAACTCTGGGAAAGTATTAAAGGAACTCAACCGTACCTTCATTATTCTGATCCCGAAAGTGGAAAATCCTGAAACTGTAGATAACTATAGACCCATCAGTCTCTGTAACGTCGCAATGAAGATCATAACCAAGTGTCTTAGTAACAGATTAAGGAATGTCATGGACAACCTGGTCTGCAACTTCCAAAATGCATTTGTTAAAGGCCGTAATATTGGGGATAATGTCTTGATAGCACAGAAGATTTTCCAGACTATCAATAAACATAAGAAAGGACGGGAGGCTAGGCTGGCCTTAAAATGCGACATGAGTAAAGCCTATGACAGACTAAACTGGAATTTCCTGAAGCAAACGCTAATCTGCATGGGTTTTTCGGAGCACTGGATCAATATTATAATGGAATGCGTTACTACCGTATCATATGAGATTTTGTTAAACGGCTCTCCTCTAAGTAACTTTAAACCATCCTACGAGCTGAGACAGGGTGACCCTCTATCGCCTTATCTTTTCGTCATATGTATGGAAATGCTTTCACAGAACATTAAAAAAGCAGAGGATCTGAATTCCCTTAGAGGTATCAAAATTGCCAGAGGAACGCCTCACATCTCCCACCTTTTCTTCGCAGATGATTCACTGTTCTTTCTACAAGGTAAGAAAGAAGGTATTTACTGCCTCAAAAACATCCTGGATATTTATTGTGAGGCTTCGGGACAAGCGATAAATAATCTCAAGTCCGCTATTACTTTTAGCCCAAGTGCAACCCTGTCAGTTGTAACGGCTGGGTTAGAAAGCTTCAACATCAAGCCCAAGGTCAATCTGGGACGATTCCTTGGAACACCGACAGTTATTGAATACTCTAAAACAGAAACATTTAACTTCCTTATTGAGCAGGTCAGGGCCAAGCTGTCATCTTGGCATGGAACTTTTCTGTCACCAGCTGGAAGACTTACATTGATCAACTCAGTCTTATCCACCCTTTCATCTTACTCTCTATCGGTATTTAAAGTGCCGGTAAGTGTGGCCAAGAAGATTAATTCTCTGTTGGCCCATTTTTGGTGGGTAGGATTGCGGAAATCAAGGGGTATCCACTGGCGCAGCATAAATTTCCTAAGTCGACCCAAAAGTGAAGGAGGACTGGGAATTCGCAATATCCACTGCCTGAATCAGGCCCTGCTGGCAAAACAAGCTTGGCGTATTATTACCCTTCCGGATTCTCTGTTAGGGAAAACTATTGGGAAAAAATATATAAACATGTTTGACGTCAAGAGCATTGTGAGTAAAAAACTTCCACCTAACGCATCATGGACAAGTAAAGGAATTATGTGGGGTTTTGAACTTCTTAACGGTTCATTGGCATGGAAAGTCGGATGGGACTCTGCTATCCCAATCTGGTCTATTAGATGGGTCGATGGGACAATCCCCATTCCGTTGAGTGGAAACGAGGGTCGTGGGATCGACTTTAATCTAGTCCATAATTGGACAGTTACGGAACTCCAAGTACAGGGAAAAACCTGGAACAAGGATGTCATCTCAAAAATCTTTGACGACGAATGGTGCAGGAAAATCCTATCTATCCCATTATCTTCGACACTCAGTGTGGATAAATTTTTTTGGAAGGAGACTAATTCGGGAATCTATGACGTCAAAAGCGGTTACGGTGTCGCCCTGAATAATTATCTAGAAAAACATGGAAGACACAGGGATCGACTTACCTCAGCAAACCCTGACGTCTCCTTCTTTAAAAGGACCCTTTGGCAGCTCCCAGGACCAGGAAATTGGAAAATTCTGATTTGGAAGATCATGACTTCCTCGCTTCCGATTGGCGAAGAATTCTTGAGAAGAGATTTTTCAGGAGTATTCAATTGTGGTCTTTGCCCCAACTCACAGACTATAGAAACCAATTCACATATCTTCCGTGATTGCGAATTCACCAAAAGGTTGTGGGCTTCCTGCAACTTGGGTATTAGAAGTGATGCAGGACAACTCTGTGACCTCAAAAACTGGATTTGCAATTGGATCTCTTACCTTTAAAAAAATCAGATGGATGATGAAACAAATATTAATTCACCACTGATTAGCTTCTTGGCCATGATTTGGGTCATTTGGGTGTCCCGCAATGATGCGATTTTCAACAGCAAAAAAATCAACGGGTATTCTGCAATGAAACAATTCGACAATACTAGAGACTTTGCAATTTCAGCGCAAGGCCTAAAATTAGAAAAGATGTCAAGGTTGAAATACAGTAACTTCCCTACCAACAACAATGATGATGTGTACTCAGAGATCGAAGACGAGCGAACCTCCTTTCTAATTGGACGAGAAGGGAGCTGTCAAATGTTAAGTCTCAAAGTAGATGCTGCTTGGAGAACTAACCAGAAGGCGGCAGCGGGATGGGCTCTGTATGATCATGGGTCAGTCCGGGACTCTTCCCAATCAGTGTTTATGGCAGAGAATTCTCTACAAGCGGAGGCGGTTGGAATCAGAGATGCCCTGATTTGGGCAAAGGATAAAAATATCCTCCATCTACACATTTTGACTGACTGCCTAACGTTTGTTTTGCAGGTCTCCCGAAGATCCGTTTCAAGTCACTTGATAGACTTTATTATTCAAGATATCGTTAACTTATCCTGTAACTTTCATTGTTTATGTATTAGTTTTATTCCTAGGACACAGAACAAACAAGCTCATCTTCTAGCCAAAGAAGCTCTG